>JARSSU010038685.1:0-49559 GCA_029619165.1 Eurosta solidaginis
GATAATTTATAAATGTATGTACTTAATGGCTCTGCAAATAAAGGTGGTTATTACTTTGATGGGGCTCTCGTTAATTTTGGTGCTTAGTATTTGACAATTAGAACTTTAGAGCCACTAGCCGTACTGAAATATTGAAATCAAAATTCTTATCGGTGAGTGGTATTGAAATATATGATTTACTATACATCTATACATATATGTATCTACAAATGAAAAGGACTAGATAAAAGTTAAAGAAATGCACGTGGTAGTAAAACTTAATTTACTGTTACCCTCATACTATAGGTATGTACGGTTTTGTCTGCATTCCAAATGCGAGTGAAGTTCAAATATTGTTAGTGTGTTTCAATTGCAAATGACGTAATGTGTAAAAATATTGGACTTGTTGTCAAGAAAATACAAACAAGTAAACTTATCTACACACTTCATTATATTAAGCTAGGGACCGCAAATAAAAGAAAGGCATTGATTAAAAAAAAATTATACAAAATTTAAAATTATAAGCTCTTACCGAAATTATCAGGATTACGAGCTGAGTGGACTTAGCCATGCCCGTCAGTCTGTTTGTAAGCAAACTAGTCCCTAAATGTTTAATATATCTCAATAAAATTTGGTTAGCTGGTATATTTTGGTGTCCGATTAGACATTTGTCGGAACCAACCGGATCGGACCACTTAGCATATATCTCCCATACAAAAGATTTTTCAGATAACGGGAATATCAGGCCATTTTAACAGTTAAAAGCTTCCAAATTTACCAAGTGCTTACGTATATGCCTAAAAAAGTTGGTCAAGATCAGTCATATATATAACATATATCCCATACAACCGATGGTTCGGATAAAAGATTTTTCGTCATTTCTTCCTAATTTTAACATTGATTAAAACACCCATCAGCTCAAAAATTCGCAATGTTCAGAAAATGCGAAAACTGACTGCCTGTCCCATATGCGCCAATGCAATTTGAATTTTTACTAAGTCTTTTCTCGTTGATTAGTGGATATATTAATAAATCGAGTATATAGTTCGATAGCTATTGAATTGGGCAGTCTGTTGTTAGCTTCGAAGTATCAGATTTTTTAACTTATGCTGGTGTGTGATATGTGGGACACGTTATTGTCAGCGAAAATCGTCAAGATCGTTCAAACATATAAATAAGTATGTCCCATACAGCTGATTGTGCAGATTTTTTATTTTTCAAATTTCACCATTCCAGTCCCTTATTGCTTGTGTGGACTTTCTGGTTAAAAACTAAAACGAAGCGCCGCGAATCGGCATACTTTAATTTTTAAACCAAATTAGGTTTGGTCATATACAACAGCAAACGAAAAAGAGCAAATTCGTCAAATTAATTTCTTCTTTCTTTCGTTTTCGATTTTTTGAGACATATTTCTATCAGTTTTGTTACTGAGATTATGCAAACCAATCTCAAAAGCGTTTTTCGAAAAAATTCGAAATTTCGTAGATTGATTTTTGACAATCCTTTTTCCGTGCGGTGTTTATGATTTTTCCCCATTTAAAGTGTGAAAACTATTACTTGTTTTTATAATGAAGAAAATCTGAAACAGCCTTCGTAAAAAAAATATCATAAATCTATGCGAACTTTGAGAGACCCAATACCGTGAACTTTGTAAGACTAAAATTGTTTGTAAATAAAATAAATACTTGGCGCGATTTACATACGAGGAGATTTGGGCGGAGCATCTCTTTTAATTTGTGTCGTGCTCCTTATTTAAATTTCTCTATAAATTTGCGGGACGGGATCTACATGTTTTATGCTGACTCCGAACGGCAGCTGCAAGGCGGATGAATTTTTACTGAGAGCTTTCATGCTAGACGCTCGGAGTGTTTGCCGAAACACTGCGGAGGGGCGCGCCAGCTTAGAAAAACATTTTCTAATTGAGATTTTTTTTTCAAAATTCGGGACTTGAACCCAGGACCGACGCTTGTGTAGGCGGAGCACGCTACCACCAGACCACGGCGCCCGCCAAAAAATTGATTGAGCTGCAAAATGCATACTCAGATAAATTGAGAGATTTCCAAAAAAAGTTCAAACGATTATCGAATTTTCAAATTTTTTCGAAAACGTTTTTGAGATTAGTTGTAAAATGTACATTAACTTTCTCACTCTCTTTCTCTTGCCTAAAATACGAAAAATAAAAAATAAAAATTTAATTGATGAAACTTGATAAAAATTGCCACTGCTATGTTTCTGTTCGCTGCTGTAATTATTACAAAAAACTTTCAGATTTACGGTGAAACAAACGATTTATTTTCAATTAAAAGGCTCTTTTAAATACTTAACTAATAGTTAATTAAAATTTTGTTTGTGTTTGTTTTTTTAGAATCTATTTTGTTTAAAATTCTGCTTTGTTTTTTTTTCTGTCAGCGGTGTACTTATGTTTATCGACGTTTCCATGGCTACTAGTATACTTATAGCTCAGAAAATTACAGGTTCAATTCTCCGTGCTGGTTGATTTTCTAAAATAGGTCTGAGAAATCCTTAACGAGTTCCATAATCGTGATCTCTAATCTCGACCACTGTTTGCTTTCTACATCGATCCCTAGCCTTTTCAATTTTTACTCCACATTTCTTTTCCGTCATAAGTCTCAGCTATCTTCACATATCAAATTACTATACCAAATATTGGATATGTACAAGAAATATTATGGAGTTATATCGACTTCTTGCAGACCATCACCTCATTTAACTACTGTGAAAACTTTATTAAAATCAGTTGAGGATCTTAAATGTTCATTAAGGACATGCAACTTTCTTTCAAGTTCCAATTGTTATTTAAGATCCCTGAAGTTGATTAATTGAGCCTATTTCGAAATGTGTTTGCAAGTTATCTTTGTTTGACTTTAAATATAGCTTATCTTATCACAAGTATTTGCCGAGTAACTTTTTCTTTATCTGTGCGTTTCATATGAGTACAAAATGTGACTACCAATGCGAATACGTCCTAACCATAAATTTTAGATTTTGAGACATTCCTCCTAACTTGTTCCACAAACATAAAATTATACTATGCAAAACAGCCTATGGCACATTCCGCTACTACCAAAAAGATGGAACTAATAATATACTTTTGCCTTTAATAGGTTTGTCACCTTATGATACGCATACGCTTTTTGATACGCAATTTTCTTTTCACGTTTTCTCAAAACTATGCTTTTGGGGTTAGGCTGTTTTCGCACTGGTGGCCTCAAATATAAAATATTTTTAGTGATTACTCAGGCGAACAGGTTGCATTGCTTTCAGGAATGGAGCAATTTGCTATAAGCAAACCGTATATAAACATGTATTTTTAGTGGTTAAAGCTTTCGGAATGGCAGCTAACGTGTTAAGCAATTTTTGACAATAAACTATGGGGGTTTACTAATGATATTTATAATATTCTGTAATTTGATAAATTTTTGATTTATTTTAAATATTTTCGAAAAGTAAACAAACGCGAATCAGAAATCAGACGCTATTAAAGTTCGACAATACCAGGATCGGTGCACAGTTATTGTGAAGTTGTTTCAGAGATCAACCACGTTAAAAGTGCGGTAATTAAAGGCATAACATTTTTGTAAATTTTAAATATCACCAGATAACCGAACTTTTATCAGAACCCAATTTCGTGAATATTTTGGTGAAAGTTAACGAAGAAAAAAAGTGAAACAAAGAATAATTTAAAATTTAATGGCAAATAGCTATTCATTGACCCACGTACTTTTGCAAAAAAAAAGGTTTTTTGTTACAGCAATACGTTATATAGATTCAAATATATACATACATTATATACGTGACCCACTGACATCTACATAAGGCTAATCACAAAACGCGACAGGCAATAATAATGCGTGAATAAAAAAATGTATTTCAATTGAAACTCCAACAAAACAAAATACTCATTTAGTGGTTACTTGTGACAACTATGTGAGAGTTTCGACGATACACCTGCCGAGTTAAAACCCCAGCGGCTTAGGGGGCTATGAATAAACCCGCAGCAAGTATGCCTGTCGTAAGGGCGAGCGCTTGTTTCCGGAACGTACCGTATTTGTATCCCACGAAGGACCATCAACATCGATAACACTCCCCAAAACCTTCGGGTAGTGTCTTTATCCCTACAACAACAAGTTACTCTCACCTTGTTTTTCGCAAAATAGATAGGCTGAGCATAAAGTGGTCATATAATTTCTCTGCAGCGAATCGCACTAAATCCAAACTAGCCCAAAACTATCGCATTAAGAAACAGTACTAGTTCTAATTCTGTCCCCTTGCAATGCTTTCAATTAAAAACTGACGAAATGAGAATTCCCGCCTTTTGCAGACCTTTTGGACGGCTTTTTAATTGGTTCAGTCGATGATGGTTTTGGTATAGTCGCAACTTTTGATAAATTAATATAAATATATTTAGCTCAGTTTTCAGCGCTGTTGGTAAGGTGTGACTACTATCTGTCCCGCTCTGCATGCGATTAGCACTAGTTCGGAGATATTTAAACCTGTCGTGTAAAACCGTCGCAAGCGTAGTTCCTTTTTTTGCAGGGTAGTCTTCGTTGCCCTCTGAAAGCGCCATTCTCCCTTTTTCCGATAGGTACCTATTTCCAAAAATACTTATCGTTTAAAAACTCAACATTGGCAAAACAATTTTTTTTCTCACAATCTTATAGCTCACCTCACCATTATATAATGTGCCAGCGACTGTACAATAGCGTTAGCGTGCCCGAAACTCTCATATATATGAGTTGTACTCAAGGTTAAACCATTATCTCCCTTGGGTCTCCACTTTTTTACCTTACCTGATTTGGCGCAGTCATCGACCGAATCTTTGGATATTCAAGTTTATGTCATAACGATAGCGACTGTCGAGCAGTAAAAGCTCCTGGGTTCAACGTTCAACCAAAGTCTCTGCTTGTGTTACGCATAGCCAATGTGAGCGCCGATTTAAAAAACACTCATTGGGAAAAGTTGCAGGCCTGTCCAAAGTTCCGCAATTACAGCTACCTCGGAAAGTTTTCTTTTGATGTCTGCATACCGCTTAGACACCCAGGCGGGAATAGGAGTGCGACTTGGGGTTGATGAAATACTATTTTTGCCTTCACATCAAATAGTGGCCATACTATAAAAATACGCGTTCATTTGTACTCAAAGAGTCTAGCGTTATTGGGTCAAGTAGTACAAAATCTGGAAGAGTTGCAACTTTATTTTCCTAGGGGATGCTCCTTCTTATTTAACATTTTATGAATACAGTTCGACTTTTCACCATTAGCCCTTCTGTAATTTTTTTCGATAAGGAAAAAGTTTAGTAATTCTTAAGCAACATTTTGATGCCTTAGGAAGAAATGTGTAAAAGTTGTGAAAAAAGAAATAGTGGTATTTCGAGGTATGAGTATGAAATATTTCTCAATTTATGAGAACCAGTGATTTCTTCGAGCAACTAAAGACCATATTATCATTTACGAACAACTGAAAACCATCTCGGGAACGATTTAATCTGACCACAATGAATCTAGTAGGTCCAATCCTTTTAGTGTTCTGGCCAGATAGCCCAAGAGCACTTTGTGACTAGGTTTATCTTAACTTAAAAGGAAATTAGAAGTGCTGACCGAAATCATATATATAATATAACCGATTCAGAATTGATATATTTTAACCACTTCCATAATTTAGGTTTAATTCTAATAGAATTCTTATTGAAATCTAATCAAGTCTACATTTAAACTTCATTTGTGCCTTTTAGTAGTTTAAAAAAAAATCGGAAATTTTGGAAAAAAGTTTCATATTTTGAATAAAAGGCTGGAATACTGTAGCATATTAAATAACTTGCAACCAATAGATGACGGACAATTTTTCCAAAATAATTCTAACACTTACCCTGTTGGAAATAGTAAAAAGGTACAATAGTAGTTTCGTTATAAGGCCCAAGAATTGTTTCGAAGAAATGACCAAGATCGGAGCTCCATATGATATAGATCTCGAAAAACTTATTGTTCCGATATCAGATTTTCCGTCATAGGTACGTTTGTTATATAGACTATTGCAAAAGTCAAATTTTGTAAACCGAATTTCAGTGTATATAGAAGGTTTGGCGTTCATGATTTTACATGAAAATCGCAAAGTTAAATATTTTGTATGATATCAGACCTATAAAATTAGTTCTTCAGGTAATAGCACTGTAGCTATCTACCTAGCTGTTAACCAATCAATCTGCCAGATTATATATTTATTATTTCCATATTCATAATAGTCCTTTTAAACTTTAAAATAGGAAAAGAGGATCTTGTTATGTTAAAGCTATTTAAGTTTCATGTTTCTTGTTTCTTAAAATTATTTTTTCTCACTTGTATGCTACCTTTGCAGTTATGATCACCGTTGTTTGAAGCTCAATATATTTTATAATGAATTTGCCGAATTTAGCCAATACGGGACCTAGTCTGCGGCAAAACGAGCTCTTCAATCTTATGGATTTACACGCAATTAAGTCAATATATTCCAAAAATATTTATCGCGATGGTACGGATAGTGCAGTTGCATCTGACAGCAGCGAGCTTTTAATTGCCAAGGTTACCGCAATGGTGGTATTATTCGGCGCCAGTACATTTTGCGGTAGCATCCCTTTTATTCTGAATCACTACTTCCAGTTGAGTAAAAAGCATGTAGATGCAAGTTCAGCTACAGTAGTCAAATGTCTGTGCTGTTTCGGAGGCGGTGTATTGCTGTCCACAACCTTTCAGCATCTTCTGCCTGAAGTGCGAGAGATAATTGAAAAACTAAAAGTGGTCAGCCTTATACCAGATTTTACTGAAAACCTGGCTGAGTTGCTAATGTGCATGGGCTTTTTTATCATGTACCTAATAGAGGAACTCTTACACTCTTATATACATCGACGTGCGCGTTTGAATAAACGAGATGCTCGTGCTGGGTGCAATAAAAATATTCATTTAGCGAGAGAAATCTCCAGTGTAACTAGGGAGTTTGAAAATGACAAAGCCGATAATATTTTCATGGGAGAGAGAACTATGTCGAAGACTAAAGAAGGAAGAGATGAGTTTATTGTAAATCCTTCACTATGTGGTATAGACTGTGTCGTGCACAATGTCGCATACATACCTGATCAATCCGGATCAATCTCAAAGCAAAATCTGATGATCCAGAATGTAGAAAGTCGAAAATATCATCCATATCAAAGCAATCAAAATCTAAAACTGCAGCAAAACTACGAAAAAAATTATCATCAACAACATATTCATTCACATGTAACGGATTTGGCAAACGATGACTCCATAGCATTGAGTGGCATTTTCATTGTAGCGGCCTTGTCATTGCATGAACTCTTTGAAGGAATGGCTGTCGGTTTAGAGCGCGATGCATCGGATGTTTGGTTCATGTTGATGGCAGTTTCGGCACATAAACTTGTATTGGCATTTTGTGTCGGTGTAGAACTGATTGTAGAGCGCACGCGTTTTACTTTAAGCATAATTTACATTTTAACATTCGCTATAGTCAGCCCAATTGGCATTGGAATAGGCATACTTATCAGCAAAAATAATGAAACTGATACGTCTACTTCTATAGTTTCACCGCTCCTACAAGGATTTGCTTGCGGAACACTGTTGTACGTGGTATTCTTTGAAATTCTGTATAAAAATCGTTCCGGACTTTCTACATACTTTTCATCGCTAGTCGGGTTCTTAATAATGTTTGCACTACTACAGTTGGATGAGTGACATGCGTGGAAAAACTATATTGTTACATAAAAGTATTTGATTTTAAAACAATAAATAAATTTGTATTATAATAAAACGTTTTAACCTTTTTTTAATATAAACAGAGTTTTTTTTTGTCTGCACTTTAAGACAAGGGGTATTGGTGAAAGTTGTATCAAATCCCGAATAGTTACAACTTTGGTGTCCTAGGTGATATTGCTCCCTATAAAATGCTTAACACTTCATACTTACACTTCTGATTTTCCACCATTAGTCCTTGCGTCATGTCTTCAGCCCCACGTGCCATAAACACTTAGTTTCATTATGGTGCCTTCGGGAAAAATATGAAAAGTGGTGGAAGCAGAAGCGGGGTCGCCCCTCGGCAGTGGTTTGGCAAACACTCCGAGTGTATTTCTGCCATGAAGAACTTCTCAGGGAAAATTTATCTGGCTTGCAGCTTCGGAGTCGACAAAAAACATGTGGGTCCCGTTCCAAAGCTAGAACACGAATAGATTCCTTAATAACCTTCAAATTTCATTTAAAAAGAAGTGATTTGAACAATAAATTTGTTTAGATAATTATCTGTGCGATGCCACTCCTCAATAAAGTACAATATGTTCCATAATTGACTTTATACAGTGTACTAGCTGACCCCTGGCAATCTTCGTTTTGCCCAAAATTGGTTGTTTAATGGATTAAATTCGAAACATATAGTTTTGATTAGGAATTAGTGATTGCTAATAATTAGTTATTGAAACCACTTCAAAATAAATTCACAACGTTATATTCAACTGAAAAGATAGATATTAAATATAATTAAATATCTCAAATAGGTTGTTGCCTTCTTCAGTAAAGAACGAACGAAAATCGACACTGATGACGGCACAACGCCGAAATCGGGTTTGTATCGAAACCAAATTTGACAAGTAAACTTACAAAGGAAAAGCTCGTTAAAGTTGGTAGCAACTTTCCCATCAGACACATTTTGCGGGGTCTTACCAATAACTTATTAAGATGTTTGCAAAAGTGTGGTACCTTTCTATTTTTTTTTCTTTTAATAACTTTCTAAATGCCCTTGCCATATGAAAACATTTTATTATTTTCAGTTTAATGTTGCATATCATTGAACTTAGTTTTTTTTTAAATCGCAACACAAAATTTCTAATTTTCTAAAACCTTGGCGGGGCAATGAGAAATAAACCCCCAAAAACAAGTATTTAATTTGGTTGTTATTTTCAATTTTTTAGGTTTTGATAAACCGCGATTCATTTTTAGATATGTATTAGAGATATACGCCGCCGATAAACGCGGCCGCCGCCGCCGATTTGAGACGTTTTTCGCACGCCGCCGCCGAATGTCAAAAATATCGGCGCGGTGCCGGCGGCGGCGGCGTTCGGCGCGTTACTATATTTTCTACTCTTTTAAGACTTTCTAGGCCATTTATTTTTCATCTCGAAAATTGGTCCGATATGGTCGAAAGGGGTATCAAGGGATGCGCATCACTGCCAGTTATGAACACGGACTTGGCATCACCCAATTCACCAAGTTATTAAAACAAAACACTTAAAGAAAAGTTATATAATAAATTTAAATGCTCACTTCGCATAATTTTTGCAAAAAATTAAGTACAATGAATTTACGTAAAATGTCCGAAGTCGAACATATTTTCAAATTGTCCTCAAGTTGTTAAAAAAGCAAGTTACGCGAAAAAGGTGCCGAATTTTATAACCCGATTGGCTGAAAAAATAGGCGAAATCAGTGATGCAAAATCCTTTAGTAGGCTCCAGTGGTTTAAATTCTCCTTTGAAATGATTATCAGCTCACACTTAAGTTGCTATATCTTCAACACGTATGAGATGGGTTTGAAAAATCACTTTATTTGCTTAACTATAAAAAAGCGTCTGAAATCTGAATTTTGATTTTCACAGTATTCCGGTTTGACATTTCCTAAAGTTGGCGGCCCTATCCCCAACTAGTCGCTTGGAGTGAATCACATTGGATATAGCCTATCAAACATGTTTAAATACGACCTACACGTGACGGCTCCAGTTACAAATGTGAATACGTAGGCACATTTTTGAACCAGGTTAGGCCTTGTCCTTCGCAAGAACACTCAAAGTGGTGAAGCAAAAGCTCTCTCAAGACAGTCGAACAAATTACCGGGTGTTCTTCTACCCTAACGTAGGGGATAGTCGGACTTGTCTGAAAACTCAAGGCGGTCATCCATAATGAGCTCTTATATCATAAGGCCGGAAACGAAGACTATTGAGGTGAATTTATCGAACACAAACGTCTGCAAATTTTGGTCTATATTTCTAAACTTTTATCCACGGTCCTTGTAAAGTTTAAATTATATAGATGCGCCAAAGATTATACGATTTTCACCATTAAATTACGTAATGATATCCACTTAGACTGCTTATGATGTCGAGGGCGGCATCCTTGACCGAATAGTTACTCCCTAACGATTCAAGATGTTTTTTTTGTGTAACTCGGAAGCATAGCACAACAAAAACATACGTCAGAATGTCTTCGGAGTTACACCTAGGGCTTCGAGGAAAGTGACGTCGACGAAGGTATGAGTTCGAAGTCGCAGTCCTATGGCTCCTGTGCTGGCATATGGTATAAGGGCCAGGATGCGTGGTAACGACTGGTGATCGGGATTGATACTGTTCGTACGTCGGGAATTGTAGCTCTTAAAAACAGCCAAAAAACTGAGGGCGCCCTTTGACACGATCAACAATAAGCCAGCATTGATGCTAATTGTTAAAACTGTGCCACGAGAGTCATGACTATTAGTAGATAATTGATAGCAACCGTAAGTCGCCTTTGTGCGTGACCAGCATGTAGCCACAAATGATCTAAAGAAATCATGACGGCGTCGTGTATTAGAGTTAGCCCAGAACATCTCCTTCGGTGAACAAAAGTGTGACCATTTTAAGTATTTCTCCCTCTCTCCGCAAGAAGCTACTTCCGAAATTTTTTGAACGATCCACAACATTTTGAGGCAAAAACCGCGGATCTTTCCGAAATGGCCAAAACGCCGACTTCATTAAATACAAATAAACAAAGCCTTTCTAAATATATATATTTTTTTAATTTTAGCTCTACAAGACTCACAGATTAATGATATTGTTCCAGATGGTCAAAAATACCATTGACGTCAGCAGTATATTTCCATATTCATTTGTTATGGACAATATGATACTGTGAAATCCAGACATTCAATTCAGAGGTTTACGCTGATTTTTCTAAAAACTCAATTACTGAGCTTTACTTAACTCCTCACAATATTTCAATTCGTCTAAACAGACATACATACATATATACTTACTAGTGTACAGGCGCACACTGTCATATAACGAGAACAGAGCCCGTTCAGAAGACGCATTTTATTGCCTAATTTCACGTGCAATAGCATGTCGGAATGCTTCAAAGATTTGTTTTTATACTCAGAGTGCTTTGCACACAGAGCATATTAACTTTGATTGGGTAACGGTTGGTTGTACAGGTATAAAGGAATCGAGATAGATATAGACTTCCATATATCAAAATCATCAGTATCGAAAAAAAATTTGATTGAGCCATTTCCGTCCGTCCGTCCGTCTATCCGTTGACACGATAACACGATAAGTAAATATTGAGATATCTTCAGAAAATTTGGTACACGATCTTATCTGGACCCAGAATAGATTGGTATTGAAAATGAGCGAACTCGGATGATAACCACGCCCACTTTTTATATATAGCATTTTGGAAAACACAAAAAACCTGATTATTTAGTAAATAATACACCTAGAATGTTGAAATTTGACGTGTGGACTGATATTGAGACTCTTGATACAAAATTTGAAACAATTTTTTAAAATGGGCGTGTCACCGCCCACTTGTGATAAAATCATATTTACAAATATTATTAATAATAAATCAAAAATCGTTAAATCTATCGTAGCAAAATTCAGCAGAGAGGTTGTCTTTACTATAAGGAGTGCCGTGAAGAAAAATTAACGAAATCGGTTAAGGACCACGCCCACTTTTATAGAAAAGATTTTTAAAAGGGTCGTGGATGAATAAAATTAGCTATATGCTTGCACAAAAAGAGCTTTTTGTCAATGGTATTTCATTTCCCAAGTGTATTTATAACAGCAAATAGGAAAAACTTCAAATTTTAATAAATGGGCGTGGCACCGCCCCTTTTATGACTAAGCAATTTTCTATGTTTCGGGAGCCATAACTCGAAGAAAAATTAACGGATCGTAATAAAATTTGGTAGACAAATTTTCCCTATAGCGGGAAATATTTTTAGAAGAAATGGATGGGATCGGTTAAAGACCACGCCCACTTTAATATAAAAGATTCTTAAAAGGGTCTTAGACGAAAATAATAAGCTATATCTTAGCGAAAAAAAGCTTTGTATCAATAGAATTTTACTTTCTAAATTGAATTATAACATTAAATTGGAAAACACAAACTTTTTTTGAAAATGGGTGTGGCACCGCCCCTTTTATGACTAAGCAATTTTGTATGTTTCTGGAGCGATAACTCGAAGAAAAATTAACATATCGTAATAAAATTGCGTACACATATTTTCCTTATAGCAGAAAATATTTCTAGTAAAAATGGACGGGATCGGTTAAAGACCACGGCACGGCAACTTAGATATAAAAAAAGTTTAAAAGGGTCGTAGACTAGTGTTAAAGCGACTTAAACTATGAACATTTTTCGTTCGTTTGTTTCAGTAGCCATTGAGGGTGCTTGTAATTCTCAACTGGTTAGTGAAATATTCTAAAGACATAGTTTGAGTTTTTAATTAAAATCGAGGTTCTTCGGATGGTGTGCTAATACATCAGAGCCCAGTGCTCGCCTCCATATCACACTTTGAAGGGGTTCTTCAAATAGAAGATGAGGTGGCTCATTAGAGCGAAACCTCAGAGTGCCCAACGCTCGCCCCAAATTAAATAAATAGAGGTTCTTCGGATGGTGTGCTAATACATCAGAGCCCAGTGCGCGCCTCCATATCACACTTTGAAGGGGTTCTTCAAATAGAAGATGAGGTGGCTCATTAGAGCGAAACCTCAGAGTGCCCAACGCTCGCCCCAAATTAAATAAATAGAGGTTCTTCGGATGGTGTGCTAATACATTAGAGCCCAGTGCTCGCCTCCATATCACACTTTGAAGGGGTTCTTCAAATAGAAGATGAGGTGGCTCATTAGAGCGAAGCCTCAGAGTGCCCAACGCTCGCCCCAAATTAAATAAATAGAGGTTTTTCTTGTAGAAAATGGGGTGCCAATACCTCAGAGCCGTCCCGTGCTCGCCTCCATATCACATTTTAAAGGGTTCTTCAAATAGAGGATGAGGTGGCTCAGTGGAGCGAAGCCTCAGAGCCCCCAGTGCTCGCCCCCAAATTAAATAAATAAAAGGTGTACTGATGCTATGCATCCTCCCATGACTTAAACACACCAATAGCACTAAAACTACCCAACTCAATAAATGAATACATTAAATCAAAAACCCCATAAACTCAATACAGTCCATTAATAATAATAATTTATAAATTTAGAAAAGGAATGCTTGGTGGGAGTTGAACCCGCAACCCCGGGCGTTTGGGTCGGGTACGTCAGCCACTGTGCCACGACTCATACGCTTACAAGCACATAAAATTACTCATTTATAACTCTTATTAAACTGCTCGCCCTCAATTGCCCAAAGCTTAGACAACTAGTATAATAAACTATAACATAGCAAAAAAGCAAGTTTTATTGTAAGAGGAAATGTGGAGACATTTTTTTTTAAACGGGCGGTGCCACGTGTTATGTAGAAAAGTAATTTATCTGAAATGAAATGTACAATTGAAGCTGACGCTGAGTATATTATGTTCGGTTACACCCGAACTTAGACACCTTTATTTGTTGAACTTGGAAACGATTCAAACAAATTGTCTGAGTAATTTACTGCATTGACGTTTGACGAAGCCGCTTTATTAAATGATCTGAATTCATAAAATAAGTAATTTTACTAAAATTAGTAAGAACACATAATAAAGATATCTGTAGGTACATTAGGGTAGGCCAATATTTTTTACCATATACGTATGTATGTAGTTAAGAAAAGAACAGAATCAAACCTTTTGCATTTCTCAAAAGTATAACACACAAAGTTGTAGCTGAATACAACCAAGCTTTGGCCCATTTGCAAAAAAGCAAGTTATACTTTTAACTCAGAGTTAGCTTTAAATGAAGGGTTCAAATCATACATTTTTGACAAATTATAAAGTTTACTCTGAATTTAAAGATTACTTGCCGTTCTACGAGTTGGCCGTAGTACGTTGAAGTAGTTGGATCCATATGAAAAATATATTGAACAAACCTTTCGAACCTTGAATTGTTGCGTACCTGAACTGGACCAATGCCTGCTGACTAGTTAAAAAATTTGCGGTCGTTGAGATTAGGTGGAAGAGTAGACCCTTCTGAGTCTTGCAGTAACGCGCTGTGATTGACTGGGTCAAGAGCTTCTGATAATTTTAGCGCTACGAGCACGGTTCGATAGTGAAGTTTTTTGGTTCAGTCCGCAATTTATTTGTGTTTTGATGGCATTTAGCGCGAAACGGAAGAGATTTGTGTAGCCTATTGAGCATATCTGCTTCTATATAAATATCTGCATATCGCTCCGTTCAAATTTATCCATCTTTAAGCCTGTTATGGAGTGGAATGATGGAGTGATCCAAGTAAAGTGACACTGCGGTTGTATTCCCTCGTAGCATAACCACCTCTCATTACACATTAATTATTCCAATTATTTACAAGTGCAACTCTTAAATCCTCATGTTTAGTTTCAGCCTAAAAGAGCTCGTGCATTGGACTGTATCTTGGAGCATTGTCATAAATTTATAAAAATGTATTTATGTATATTTAATATAACAATTTCGTTACACAAGCAATTTCTGGTGGAAATTCGATTGTAATTCTTCATGACTGACTTACAATGCAAATGAAAAGTGGAAATAGTTGAAATTTTCCCAGATAGTTTTGGTCTAAAACTGAACGATTTCACAGTAAATTACTTTTATCCACAAGTATTTGAAGTTAATTCTTAAGACGATTGCTTGCCGTTAGTGGGTAAATATGTAAATAACGGATTACAAATGCATCAGTGAATGTACTTTAAAAAAAAACACACACATAAATTTACCGGCTGTAAATTAACTAATCTTTAATTGTTTACAACTAAAAAAATGTTTAGATTTTACTAATTACTATAAAAGTATTCACATGCATGTAGATTTGATTTTTTTCTTGTGTGTATCTTGCGATTTAATTAAAAGGAACTTTCCGGCAAGCTTGATATTTGAATGCGATGATTGTGCATTATATAGGTAAAAACTTTTATTAAATAAATTAAGGCGCGATAACCTCCGAAGAGATCTAAGGCCGAGCTTCTCTTCCAATTTGCGTCGTGCTCCTCTTGATTTTCCCTACAAATTGGCCGGACGGGACCTACATGTTTTATGCCGACTCCGAACGGTATCTGCAAGGCACAGATACACCCGGAGCGCATGCCAAACACTGCCGAGGGGCGACCGCGCTTAGACAAAATTTCTTCTAATTGAAAAACCTTATTTCTAAAATTTTGATGTTGCTTTGCCCGGGGTGCGAACCCTGGGCATACGGTGTGATAGGCGGAGCACGCTACCATCACACCACGGTGGCGCCATACATGGGTCGGGCTATTTAGAAAATTCGTGAAATCTGGAAATCTTGTGACCACTTTGAAGTAGGTTTTAGGAGAGTTAGAGACTTGAAAATTGAGATAAAAAACGCAATGCAGTTAAAAAAAAATCTACCATGTTCCCATGTTTGACTTTTGAGCCTTAACTTTGCCCTATTCGTCATACATCCAAATAATATGTATGGATTTGGAGTAGTAAATTATACAGTTTTACTCAGCCTTATATATATACTGTTTCTGAGATAAAACAAAAACTAATTTGTCCGTTCATATGATTACACTGTTGTGTGATCATTGTGTTATCGTAGGCGAGACTGTGAATAAAGAACATAATAGACTACCTCATGGTTTAAACGAATTTTTATCAATAGAAATATAATTAAGAAAGCTGGTCCTAGTAATATAAATATGGATCTAATTTCTGTCTTTCCAATAAAAATAAAATTAAGATGTTGGTGTAAAAATGTACACTCCTTTCAAATTCTGATTGATTTGAATAGATTGACCATGTTGGTCAAAACGCTGGTTTTGATTGAAAGAAGGCGCGATTTGGACATAATCGATCTTGGACTACCAAATCTACTCTCATCATTTAAAAAATGGGATTATAGGGACATGGTGGGTATTCTAACTGGGCACTGCCTTCTGGCGCCACATGCTTTTAAATTAGGCCTAGTCAGTAATAGCAGAAGTAGGAAGTGCATGTTGGGAGAGAAACAGCATTGTACCATATGAGCAAAGCTTCTAGTATTTGCCAGTGGACGGAGTTATTTCATAACATAGGCCCTGGTTTCTGATAGGGTGTTGAGTTTGGTCGCTGAGAAATCTTCAAAAAACACTATGGACTCATTTAGCCTACTTGAAGACCTCAAGTCCCATATCAAATATCAACAGAAATCAACTGTTCTATCAATAAAAACTTACATGCGCTTGCGCTGCAATCTGGCGAATGTTAGCAACTGCCGGTAATACAGTGCCAGTTATAATCAAATATTCACACTAATGCCATAGTACAATTAGATTTCTTTGTGTGCTCACAGTCGTTTATTTTTAACAAATCTTAATATATAAAAAACACGTGTCACAGGTTTGAGGCAAATGGACTCCTAAACTAATGAACCGATTTCGAATTTGTTTTGCACCCCGTGTGTAGTTTGATCTAACTTGAAATATAGGATAGGTTATATCTCAGTTTATAGTCGCAATATTATTTTATTGCAATTTTTTTATTTGTTTATACGTAATATTAAAATGTTACGTATACGCAGTGGCACTAATATTTTCAGGTGGTGCGGAAGTGGATATACTTCCGTGTAATTTAATTAAACACCCTGCTTATCATAAAAAATATTATAGCGAATGATATCAAGTATAGCACATCACCAGGCCGTCGAGAGTAGTTTCTGAGAGGGCCCGCGATTTGGAGGTACTATCACATTTTTTTTTAATGCAGAAGACTCTTTAGTTGGTCCATGTGCAATTTTTAAGCCGAATTTCAAAAGCAACCAAAATCTGCATTTTGTTTTAATATTATAGTGAAGTGTGAAAAATAAAAATCTATATATATAAAAAGAAAGGCTAAAATGTGTGTTAGTTGGTCGCCGGTTGTTGAAGAGATGCGTCGGTCGATTTTGTTTCAAACTTTCACACAAGTTGCGTAAACCTCACGTGGTGGTTACTACAGGTACAGGGTCTCGAGATATAGGCCAAAACGCGGGCCTAGACAGTGTTTATACAATATGGATATCAAATGAAAGCTGTTGATGAGTGCTTTGGTACAGAGTAATATATTATCCAGAGACGGACTGGGACTGGGATTAGGACTAGGACTGGGACTGAGACTCCGAGTGGGACTGGGACTGGGACTGGAATAAAATACATACCACACTCTCGGACAGGCAATAAGGGATGCAGAAGAATGAGAAAGGAATTGAGAGAAGAGAAAAGAGAGAAGGAGATTGAGAAAGAGATACAATGAGACGAAGATAAAGATATATGAAGCGAAAAAGACGGAGGGAGGAGTGAATAAAAGGATTAGGAAAAAGTGAAGAGGGGGGGGGAGGGCAGAGTCAGACGGAAAGGGCTTATTAAAATGTACGCAGATAGGCCAAAATTTAGGGCAGGACAAGGTCTGCCAGGTCTTCTAGTTATTTTAATAAAATATAACTAAATAAAAGCACTACGACCAATAATGCCCAAAGCTCGCTAATAGCATGAATCTCACATCTTTACAACGAAAATTTCATTTATAGATTTGGACTTCAAATAAGAGCGAAAAGGGACCTGCACATAAAAACAGCAATTAGAAATAATATATAAGAGCTAGAAAATAATTAGGTAGGTCCTAGGTACTAGTCATCCCACTCCTCATCAATCTAGGGCGTTGATCAGACAAACAAATAAAAGCATGGATTGCGTCAAATTTCTATTTATAATCAACCGCTCCTATCTTTACAAATGATATTTTCATATATGTATAAGTTAGACCAATTGAACCTTAATCAGGATATGCTACGCCTCACGTTTTTAGAAGCGCGACCAACGCTTTAATTTATTTGTCTGATCAACGTCCTAGATTGATGAGGAGTGTGATTACTAGTACCTAGGACCTACCTGATTATTTTCTAGCTTTTAGTATTATCTTATATATTATTTCTAATTGCTGTTTTTATGTTCAGGTCCCTTTTTCGCTCTATTTTCTCATTATATTTAGTTCATTTAGTGACTCATTATTACAAGGACTCTTTCCTGACAATTTGCTACAATCTAACTCCTCAATATATAATCCTTCCAAAGACTTTATTCGACTCAGCGCCAAGTATGCTTGTACCTTCTGGAATTCCAAAGTATTTTGATGTCACTTCTACCGGACTGTATGTAATATTTGCTCCATATATGAGCCAAATCGGACCAAAAACGAGTTTTTGAAATATGTCGATCCATGCGCCACCTAGCGGAGTTTTTTTTCTTTTTAGTGCATTGCCATCGGGTTCTGAACTATATTCCAAGGTTCAAGCTTGTAGCTTATCGGGAAGTTTCCCTAAATTTCAATTACAAAATTCATAAACAATGCTCGCTACACAGAGCCAAGCTAAATAGAACCATTTAATAAGATCGACCCGTTTGAAAAAAAAATAAATAAATAGCTCAAATTGTTTGTGCTTTAGACCTTAAATATTCTCTCTAAAGCTCCAATTCAAAATATCACTGTTTGGTACTGAAAATTCGCCGTTTTGTTGCGCTGAGTAGAGTGATAAATGCATCAAATCTCTACGAAACAATAGGTGATTTTAATACTTAATAACTTATCATAAGTTTTATATGTTACGGAACACGATATTGCCATTGCCCTTTTATTTGGCCATATTCTTCTTATACCTATGAGATTTTCCTTGAAAAGAAAAATAAACAATAAATGCAAGTTTAAGGGTCAATGTATAGCAATGAAATAGCAGCCTATCTCGGCTGCCACCGCGGTATTGCACTATTTAAAAATATTTTTCAACCTTTGTGAGCATTTGTTTCAAAAACTCTTTACCTGATAGTTTTATTTATTAAGGGACGTAAACAACATATTTAAATAACTTATATATCGGGCGTTCTTCTGAGATAGTTAGTATTTGAATAACATTCTGGGGTAGGGGCGTTTTTTGAACAAATTCTGCATTAGAGCGTGTTTCCGAAATCCGAAAGTCTGGGAAACTTTCAGCGTGCGTTATTTCAAAGTGACACCAGTTCCAAAACGACGCTAAATTCGAAAGTTTTGAGACTGAGCTTCTGGAACGACAGCCGACCTTGCGTGTTTGTAGAGATATTGTAAAAAACTGATGTAGAAAATACCTCATCTTACTCTATAGTTTATGGAAATTTAATTTGGCTAACTGAGATGAAAGAAATTTAACCATCAATCAATTTAAAAAATTTCAAAATTATCTTTTATCGTCTTTCGCTTTAAAATTTAACTCACAAAATTAAAAATGTTAGAAGCTATTTAATTTTGTTTCTTTTTTTCATAAGTAGAAATAAAAAAAACAAATTTTATCAGCAGCACATGTGAAAATATAAGTTTGCTCACGTTCAAAGTAAAACTTATAATCAAATTAGTAGCTATAGAAAAAAATGTATTCAAAACGCTACAACAAATGCGCGTAAATCAAAAATGCAGTGCCAGCAATTAAGAAAATCGACTTACAACCGATGCTAAAATCCAAAGCAAAAACGCTCATCAAAACCAAAAATGGCTTTTATATTGCTATCCATCAATTTGCTGACGGAATCATTTAATCGTTTCGCAATTACAAAAATCATTTTTCATTGCCGACTGGAGTAAAAACAAGCGGTTAAAATAAAGCGTTAGGTACATAAATATTAACTAACTACAAAACGCGCTAGAGCGGCTACCAAAAGGAAATCGGTCGGTATCGTTTGACTTGTTGGTCATTGCAAGTGTGATGACCTCAGCGAGCGGATCAGAGACATAAAAGGCAAAAAGTAAATATATGCTTATGTATATATTTATATATACAAAGATATTTGTAAATGGATGAAGTTGTTGTAGACATACATACATATACATATGTATAAAGTTGCAAATAAAGCATTAATACTCAAAGCAACAACAGCAATAATAAAAGCACATGTGCCAAAATTTACTGGAGTGGCTGAAAAGCGCACAAAAGCTGATTAGACAATTTAAATGCTAACTAAGCGTATAAATAAAACAAAAATGAGCAATGACGAGCAATTTTCCATTTCAGTTCATTAACATTTTTATCACTTTTCACTATTACACTTACTTCCACACCTTTTTTCAGATCACTGTTATATAAAAAGCAATATCTTGCAACTGCTTGTAATTAGCTTTGTTATATATAAAGTCATACATACATACATATATATGAACATTCATACCTACTACATACACATGTGCTTATTTTTTTTCATAATTTTCATTTCGTTTTGTAAGTTAATTGCAAAAGTTTTCCTCGCTTAATTGCTCTTATGCATTTGCGTTGTTGAAGACGGCTGCGCATGCGCCTAATGTGAAGATGCGCTTTAATTGAGAAATATGATGCTATAACCGATTACTTCTATAAAACGCAACAAAACAGTAATAGGCGTAAAAAAATCGTAATTATTGCGAAAACAAAAACAAAGGCGAGAGTGGGAAAACGATAGTAAACAACGAAACATACTTACGCGCATGTGGGAAAATTATATTTGTATGTCGAATTAACCTCTTTCATGAATGATTTTAATTAAAAACTCTAATTTGGTGTAAATCTAATTCTAATTTTAAAAATATTTTTCGCCCCAATTTAATTTAGGACATTTTTTTAAGTGGCATAAATCCACCTTTTTTTGATATTTTCTTAACATAAATTTTGGTAAGTGTGATAATTGATTGCTGTAAAACTGTCACCAAGCAAACTTTTTTTCAGTGGACTTATGCCATTTCCACAACATGGGCTGGTTAAAAAAAAGACTTTTCTCCATTTACCTCCAAGGAGATTTTGACCGAGCTTCTGTTCCAATTTACGTCGCGCTCCTTTTAATTTCTCCTACAAATCGGCGGAAATGTTTTATGCCGGGTCCGAACGGCAGCAGCAAATACACTCGGATTGATTGCTAAGCCACTGCCGAGGAGCGACCCCGTTTAGAAAAAAACTTTTTTTCTGATTCATGTTGCTTTGCCCGGATCTTGAACAACGTTCGGTGTGGTAAGCGAAGCACGCTACAACCACACCACAGCGGCCACCAACGCCTCATTTATTACCCTACGATGACTTTAGAAACACAATTATAGAGTTATTTTTTGTTAAATTCAACAACATATTAAAAAGTGTTTTCCTTCCTTGAAATAACTTTACCCTCATGTTGCAATCTTAATTTCTAACTTTTGAACTATGTCACCTAGCGCTACGTCAAATGGCCCTATTTGTAAGTAGTGAGACCATTGTAAAGTGGCATACCGATGCCACTCGTTTTTGGGCATTTAGCCCCACGCACACAAAAGTGCATAACGGGAAAATCGCATAATGCAATGGCGTGATAGAGTCGAGTAACGGAAGATTCAGCCAATCAGAATTCTCTCCGTCATTCGACTCTTTCACCCAGTAACGCCAAGTGCATACATGCATGGTTGCATGTGGGGGTGATGCCAGCTATTTTAGTTTTATTTTTAGTTTTTAGTTGACTGGCACTACATGACACTACCCATTTATCTAATTCAGTGGAAAATATTTTGTGAAAGGAACGCAAGAGAGAGAAGAATTAACAAGGCGGCATTATTTTCAGAACAAAAAAGCCGTAAGTGAACTCTTTGAAGCTCGCAAATGCTTTTTGAAAAATACTTTTGCAAGTTTTAGTGAGTTGCCCCATTCTTTTATTTCTAAATTTTCTGTACAAATTCTAATACATAAGAGCTACCTAAGAAAATTGTTTCTATTTTTATCTTGTTTTCCTTCATGTTTATCATATTTAATTTCTCAATTGTGTCTGTGATGCGTGACAAAAATTTAAATCAAAAATTAATATTCGAATCTACGTAGAATGCATTTACGTGCGTCAGTTAGCCGCACTCATAATTATTCCATGTTTAAATATAAATAGTTTAGCGTACACCTTTTCTCCTCAATGATTAATTTTTTTATGGGTTTCCTTGAAAGAAATTCTAACTTTTAAAATATTGTAGTTAAGTGATATACTGATAAAAAATTAGTTTTCGTTAAGTGTTCGTAAAAAATTTAAAGTTAGGTGTGCCCACCTTTTATGAATATGATAAAATTATGTATGAAATACATGCAAACTATCAGAGATGGGGATAGTGCATTAATGCACTAGCCTTAACGAAAAAAAAATATCAGCCTCACTCAGCTTACGTGATATTGAGGCTGAACAATTTTTCACTAAAATTTAAAAGCTAGTTGTGAAAATATTTACAGTTTTAGCTTAGTGCCCATATTTTGGTAGAGAGAGAGAAAAGTTGATGGTCTGCTTTACGCAGACGTCAACATAGTCCGGCCATGTTATGCGAATGAAAGACGACGCTCCGGCTAAGAAAGTCACTCCGCTGGAAGGACCAGGTGGAAAAGGATCCGAACTCCCTTGGTGTGACCAATTGGCGCCAGTTGGCAGAGCGAAGAAGCAACTGCTGAGCCTTGTTGGACGTCCATAACCGTTTAAACGGTTAAGCGCCAATTAAGTAAGTAAGTAAGAGTGGTAGTGAAAAAAGTAAAATGAAATGAAATTTTTTTAATCGTAGTGGGGAAAGGCAGCTCTATCACTATAGTGATGAAAAAATAGTGCGCACTCACATGTTTCTAATATAGTGCACTGTTTAAGCGACTTAAACTATGACTTTTTTTCTTTCGTTTGTTTCATTAGCCATTGAGTGTGCTTGTAATTCTCAACTTGTTAGTGAAATACTCTAAAGATATAGTTTTAGTTTTTAATTTAAAATGGAGGTTCTTCGAGCAGAAGATGGGGTGCCACTACCTCAGAGCCCAGTGCTCGCCTCCATATCACATTTTTTAAGGGTTCTTCAAAGAGAAGATGAGGTGGCTCATTAGAGCGAAACCTCAGAGCCCCCAGTGCTCGCCCCCAATAAATAAATACAAGAGGTTCTTCAAACAGAAGATGAGGTGGCTCATTAGAGCGAAACCTCAGAGCCCCCAGTGCTCGCCCCCAATGAATAAATACAAGAGGTTCTTCAAATAGAAGATGAGGTGGCTCATTAGAGCGAAACCTCAGAGCCGCCAGTGCTCGCCCCCAGTGAAGAATTACAAGGGGTTTTTCAAAGCAAAACAAGGTGGCTCATCCCGCAGCCAATACCTTGGAGCCCCCAGTGCTCGCCCCCAATGAATAAATACAAGGTGTAACAGGTACATAGTGACCTCTCTCTAAATATATTTAAAAATAACATACATTCCATTAAAATAGTATAATATAAAATAAAAAAGATAATAAATTTAAAAAATGCTTGCTTGCAGTGGGCTTTGAACCCGCAACCCCAAACGTGTGAGTCGGGTACGTCATCCACTGTGCCACGACTCATACGCCTACAAGCACATCAAATTACTCCCTTATAACTCACACTAAACTGCTCGCCCTCAACTGCCCCACGCTTAGCTATGTACTGCTAATTAAAGTATTAGCCATCAAAATTTAGTGCACTACCCCAAACTATGCAAACAATACAAACCAAGATTTCACTTAACTAATCAAATTTTTCTTACCATGTTTTCAGAGCTGTAATTGCATATCAACTGCTGAGTGACATATAGAATTCCAATTCTCTTATGCATTCCTAATCGAAAACTCGGTTAAAGAACTAGGTTAGAACTCGATTAGAGAACGATTTGAGAAACACTAGAAATGTGATGTTACAGCTATCGATTATTTGTACGACATGATCACTCCACTCATCCTTACTGTTACAAAAAAGTAATAAAAATCAGAGTTTCATTTGTAATAAAAAAGGTTAAAAGGGGAAAGTGAGCAAACTGTTGAAATGCTATTTGATAATGCCGATGCTCCGGCTAAGAAAGTCACTCCGCTGGAAGGACCAGGTGGAAAAGGATCTGAACTCCCTTGGTGTGACCAATTGGCGCCAGTTGGTAGAGCGAAGAAGCAACTGCTGAGCCTTGTTGGACGGACATAACCGTTTAAACGGTTAAGCGCCATTTAAGTAAGTAAGTAAGAGTGGTAGTGAAAAAAGTAAAATGAAATGAAATTTTTTTTCATCGTAGTGGGGAAAGGCAGCTCTATCACTATAGTGATGACAAAATAGTGCGCACTCACATGTTTCTAATATAGTGTACTGCTAATTAAAGTATTAGCCATCAAAATTTAGTGCACTACCCCAAACTATGCAAACAATACAAAACCAAGTTTTCACTTAACTAATCAAATTTTTCTTACCATGTTTTCAGAGCTGTAATAGCATATCAACTGCTGAGTGACATATAGAATTCCAATTCTCTTATGCATTCCTAATCGAAAACTCGGTTAAAAAACTAGGTTAGAACTCGATTAGAGAACGATTTGAGAAACACTAGAAATGTGATGTTGTCACAGCTATCGATTATTTGTACGACATGATCACTCCACTCATCCTTACTGTTACAAAAACGTAATAAAAATCAGAGTTTCGTTTGTAATAAAAAAAGGTTAAAAGGGGAAAGTGAGCAAACTGTTGAAATGCTATTTGATAATGCCAGCCAGTGAAGAAAACGTGACCTCATACACACCTCAAATACTGAAGGAATAAGTGACAGCGAAAATTTCGTTTAAGTAAGGTTTTGACTTATTACAAGAAGCCTTCGAATTATATTCATATTATGTATATAAGCTTATAATTCTTTAAAGATATTTAATGTAATATAACAATGAAAACTGAATTGATTTTAAACGATTGAATTTAGTTGCGCATCAACCTAAAATTCAAATTAGAAACTGATTGGAAATTCACTATAGGATTCGATTAGAATTCTAACCTTTTTCTCGATATGGAGAACAAAGTCCCCTTTTTCGATTAGAATTCTAGCCCTTTTCGCGATATGGAGAACAAAGTCCCCTTTTTCGATTTGAATTCTAACACTTTTCTCGATACTCGGAACATTTTGTCAGAATTCTCGACAATTTCGCAAATCTGTCGAGCTCTTCGTAAAAATGATAATACATTATGAATATATTAAGTACTTGAAGCCACTATTTGACGTATTACCACAATCTCAATCAGGATTTCAGTGGTATTGCGTTTTAAAAAATTTTATTCGATCACGGATCGTGAAACACGCTATGGGCCCAGCACTTGCTTCAGTCCCAGAGCGTAAAGTCTTTTCCATTACAACAAATTCCAATCATATTCAGAGTGGTTTCCATACGAACTACTGGCAGAGAAAGGTTAGTTTTAACGATTATTTTATCTCTTTTTTTCAGATCAAACTTTACAATTTTTATATGTATTGGTTCTTATAAACTAATCATCTATTTATTTATTTTTTTTTGCAGAATCGTGTTTGGAACTTTCATTCTTCAAAAGGTAAGAAATATAAAAAAAAGCTGTTTTAAGCTTTCAATATTTTATGTAATGCGACAGCTGGAAGGTTCCATGGAAAGTGAACCATGGTGCAGAGATGATATGTCTTATAAAACTGTAAAAACCTTCAGTGAAACTGAAAATATTAAAGTTATTCTTAAAATGCATTTTCAATAACTTTTTTCTCTTTAAGTGCTGATTTGCCTATTTCAATATGGTTGAAGAAGCTTGTTTTGAAAATGATGTCAAATAATTTGTGATTTGCCACTAGAGCTTTATTTAATGATATGATGAATCAGATCAAATCACATAATAATATTCTTATTATTAGATGTAACGTACAGTATTACATTTGTCCCAACGGTGACAAAAAAGGCAAAGAAGGTTTTTATTATACATTTTGCAAGTCGTTCTTTTTTTCAAATTTGTTATACAATGTTATAAAATCGTTTTAAAAGCTTACTTACAGACTTAGTTGGCGCTTAACCGTTTACACGGTTATGACCGTCCAATAAGTTGCTTCTTCGCTCTGCCTACTGGCGCCAATTAGTCACATCAAGGGAGTTCAAATCGTTTTGCACCTGGTTCTTCCAGCGAAGTGGGGGCCGCCCTCTTTCTCTGCTTCCATACGCGGGTTCCGATAAAAATACCTTCTTATTTAAAGATATTCAACAATTTAATTTTGACTTCTTTGAATTATTTAGCAATAAGTATGTCCCACAGTAGCATTTACGCAGAAAAAGTTGTTAGATGTGGCTAGGTCACTAGTTTCTTGCCGTGAACCTGATTTTTTTACCTTTAGAATACTTAATTTACTTAATTTACAAGATCAATAAATGCTTTAAATTCGAATATGTCCCATCCGTGACAAATCCTGTACCATCGGTGACACTTATATTTCAGATTACAGCAAAAACATTATTTGTGAAAAATTTATTATTTTTAAGATATTTTATTTTCAGATGTTTAAACGTCTAAAACTGTTTAAACAAAATAAGATGCTTCCATATATTCACTGAATTTTAATATTATATATAATGACTAATGGGCCCCGTCTACTTTTTGTCCCATACGTGATAATTATAAACCGTATTACTATTCGAAAATATATTAAGATATTGTGGGTTTTTAACAAAACAGTAATAACTTAATGTTAAGTGTTTCAACTTACTTATTATAACTAGAAATTTCCAGGTAGTTTTAACATAATGCTTCAATAAAGATGGAATATTGCACAATTATCCCACCTGCGACGATAAAACACCTCTTTGTATATTCTCATGAACATGGTTGTTATAAAAAATTTAAAAATATATAACTTTGTAAGATTTATTTAATAATTCTAAAAATTAGAGATATATACACCGTTAAACGACCAAAATTGATCTACTTCCGAATATATATTAGCTTTGTTCCTTGATCCGACCTATGAAAGGTGGTTTTTGATTCCTAATTCCAGATTTTGAGAGTCAATTGGAAATTCTGAATATGGAGTTCTTTTTTTACGCGAATAGACCTACACCTTGATGCAAGTCTCACAAAAACTATATTACATTTTTTTTCGTCATACACATTGGTCCTTGCTTTCTTACAATTGTGATGACTTGCAAATTTTTGATGAGGTTACGAAGTGATATAAGTAAGCATAATTTCTTATGACATATTGCTATCGTGAGAGCACTATAAATAGCAAAAAAAAATGTTGTAATCAATCAAACCATAATAACATGAAAGAGCAGTTAGTTCGAACAAACAATAAACGCATAATACCGTTTATCCATATAAGCACATAAATATTTATAAAATACTTTATTTATATCGAAACAAATCTACCTTAGCGCTATTACGGAATGCCAATTTCAAGGATCACCAATTTAGTCGCGATCTTCATCAAGCAATTTAGATCAGGAGATAACGAAGCTCATACTCACAAGCTTGGTAAGTTGTAAAAAAATAAGACGTGCAATTATGAGTAAATCGCACAAAACCAGTTCAGAACTACGCGAACCGCTCCAATGTACTCGTGTCGCAATGCAAGTCATCGAAAACACAAACAATAATTTACAGATGACAGTCAACAACTAAAGTCATATCACCAAGAGTAATAACAATACGTCGGCAGCAATTCGCGGCAAAGAAAATAGCAATAGACGATTGTTAAACGTAAACGTAAAGTTTACCACAAAAAAAACAATGCAAAAAACCTCCGAAACAAGTTGTTGGCTACATGTGCGCAAGTGTGCTACTTGGCGGTGTATGCCGCCGGTATGCCGGCCGGCGCTTTTGGGCATTCATAACTCGATCGATTTGACTCAACAAATGATCATTGAATAGCTCTTTAGTAAATAAGCACACACATCCAAGTAAATGTATTGAGTGCGGCCTTTGCACCTTCTTTTTGTTGGTTGTGGTACTAGTCAGCCCCTAACCAGTCGTGCTGTCTAACCGAAATTGGTAAAGGTATCTCATACATTCGTAGCTTTGATCGCGCCAATTGCGCGCCAATGTGTTTTACAGTTTCTCAAGGTAGCGCAGCTGTCAAGGCTAGCAAGCGGGCGGTAGTGTTATACGATACCAAACAAACCAATATTGGCAGGCTCTCTAATGCAGCTGAATAAGTAAGTTGAATGCACTTGGCACTTGGAACATGACTCGGAACTTGACTGGTGTCTCTATCGATATCTGCTAACCGCCAGTTTGCTTATCAATTGTCTTTTATCTCAACAGCGCCATTGCAGTGTTTAATTCGTTGCAGCTGTTTGTTTACGTTGGGAGTTTTGGGGAGTGTTTGACCATTTTTAATTATTCGCCTCTTACTCCTTGCAGTTGGAAGGTGACATTGGTAATTTGCCATCCAAATAAGTGCATGAAAAAAACAGATAAATTGTCAAGTAACACGAAGAGCTGAAGATCGTTCAAGTATTTTAAGCAATTTTTTTAAGTACATACTATCTTTATATGTTCATCAAAGGGTGCCACATCTGCGTATTTAAGGCTGAGAAAATGTTTCAGTTAACTGACATTGTTGCTGAATGTCGTTCATCATTGCTGAACAGATTCTTGTGACAGTCAAGTATAATAAAACCATATCCTGTATTTAGGTTATGAAGTCTGTTCATTCTGTTGTTGAGATACTGCTTTTTTTACGTCAACCATAGTTTATGAAAAGGACTTAGTGCTCAACCTTAGGCTGTAAAACAATTTTTAAAATTCGTTTCAACTAACAGTTTTTTCTGACACAGAACAACAATGAAAACTGTTAAAATACCCAATTTCCGTCAACATTCGAATAACAGTGAATGCTGTTGATATGACAGAGAGTTCTGTCGCAGCATGGTAACAATAATAAAGTAGTGAGTATTGGCAGTTAATCGCTGTTAACTGACCAATGCAATCAGTTCTTTTAACAAAAAAATCATTTAGATGGACTGGAAATCTTTAACTTTTACATAATATGTAAACTTGAGAGCAACTCCTCTTCTGTTGAAATGACTAAACAAATTTGCTCTCTTGACAAAAAAACTTAAAACGTTAAATTAATCATAATGCGTTCAAATTTTACCGAACATCTGTTTATTTAAGAAAACCAAATACGATGTGTTCATTTTACCATCGTCAAACCAGTGAAAATACACCCTTTGATAGTTATGAAACTCCAATCAGGAATGAATGTTAGCTGTTCATGATAGCAATGCATGAATGGACATATTAGCAAATCAGAATGAGATAATGTGCTAGTAATGAGAAACGCCTAGATGTTTCATGATCAGTTCATGGTACAATATGGCAGAAAGTCAGTCCACATATTTTCCAATGTAACGGATACGTTAGAAGCTGCTGTTTAGCCTGAAGGTTGCCTTGTAAAGTTCACACCAATAGTTCGCCCTTCCCAGCCACTGTAGAATCTGCCAAAACGTACGCTTCGCTTAAAAGTTTTAAAATAAAGCCTTGGTAGTAAGTAGGTTATGGCTCCAACTGAGCTCATTGAGGCATACGGGACAGTAGCCGCTGTTTTAAGCTTGTTTATCCTTCTCTGCGTACGCATCAAAAGCTTAGTGGTGCATAAGTACGCAAGAGAAACCGAGCCAGGTTCCAATGACCTTTGTACTTCGTGGCAACTTCCTTATAGTAAAGCAGAATAGTTGGAATCTCCTTCCATTTCCGTATTCAGATTGGCTATGAACAGAACGGGAAATATATACCTTCTGCAGATCAGTTCACACGGCTCGTGCTAAAGGATCGCTTCGCTTTTCAACTTTACTATAGGTATCTTAAAGTAAATGAGTCAACCCAAAAATTTGAACTTTTCGAGTATATCGACCAAGTGAATCCAAGTGTGGTGCCAAGTTTCCTGGAATTTAATACTTACGTTGATAAGGCTTAGATAAGACACTCTCTCTTAAGACTGTTATGCTAAATATTTTTGTAATAATTAGCCTGCTTCTTTGAGTTAACAATGACGATTTGGATGTAATAGCAAGGCCAATTCAATTTGTTGAAAGCCCGAAGCATGAATTCAAAAGCTACTTTACTCCATTCGTTGAATAGTCAATTAACGTCCCACCCTTTATAAGCTTTTAACCAACTTCTGTACGCCCGCCCATCATAAACAACTTGCGAGCAGTTGTCGGTTACTTTTCCATTTCAATTGCATTAAATCATTGGTTGCACGATTTTCCACTTTTGCCGGTATTTTTGACACTACGCCTGCGGCTGCTAGTTGCGTGTCCATCCTCTGTGTAACTTTAAACGATGCTGCAGTTTACGATGACTTGCTTTTCAAAACGCACGTGCTCACAAGTTGGCCAATTGACTGGTTGATTGTGCTCACTTTGCAGACGCCTGTGTGGCAAGGTTGATGATCAACTTAATGTTTTACTCCCGAGGGTAAGCAACAAAAACAGTACTTATTAGTTGAAGGATGTATGTAAAAACATATGTACACTATAATGGACGAACCAAAATTGAAGAAAGTTGCTGTGAATCTTGCTGGCCACAGTTACTGGAGCGGAGAGATCTACATAGTACAGGCTATCAAGCAAGTTGGGCGGTCAAAATTTGCATACTGAACGTATTTAGTAGCAATAATATGAATGGCGATGATAAGTGACTATACTATTGCCTATAAAACTATCACCTTAAGTATAACAAACGTTTTTAATGAGCCAAAATATGATTTCGCTAAAATTTTTAACTGACTAGTCTGACACGTTTTTGCTATGCAGATTGAGTGGATGGAATTGCTGTTCTGCAGAGTTTTATCTTTCTGGTTTTGGTGTTTTCCGACTATATTAAACATTTTAGGCAGAACGTCTCGAGGGCTGAGTGTGATATAGTTTTATCTCGGCTGTTAGTGAGAAGCACCATATTTGAACGCACTGTATCAGAATTCGATTAAAGAATGCCATTTCTAACTTCAAACAAGTAAGGAAAGCTAAGTTCGGGTGTAACCGAACATTATATACTCAGCGTGAGCTTCAATTGTACATTTCATTTCAGATAAATTACTTTTCTACATAACACGTGGCACCGCCGGTTTAAAAAAAAATGTCTCCCCAATTCCTCTTACAATAAAACTTGATAAGTGCAATATTATTGATTCAAAACTATTTTTTGCTAAGTTATAGCTGATTATTCTACTCTACGACGCTTTTAAATTTGTTTTATATCTAAGTTGCCGTGGTCTTTAATCGATCTCCGTCCATTTTTTCTAGAAATATTTCCTAATATAAGGAAAACTTATGTACCCAATTCTATTACAATCCGTTAATTTTCTTCGATTTATAGCTCCCGAAACATAGAAAAATGCTTAGTCATAAAAGGGGCGGTGCCACGCCCATTTTGTTAAATTTGAAGTTTTGCCTATTTATTGTTATAAATCCACTTGGGAAATAAATTACCATTGATATAAAGCTCTTTTTTGCAAAGATATAGCTTATTTTTTTCGTCCATGACCCTTTTAAAAATCTTTTATATAAAAGTGGGCGTGGTCCTTAATCGATTTCGTTAATTTTTCTTCAAAGCATTCCTTATAACTAAGGCAACCTCTGCCAAATTTTGTTACGATAGGTTTAACGGTTTTTGATTTATGATTAATAATACCTGTATTTCGTTGCTAATTAAAACACTAGCTAGTTTACCGAATTGCATGGAAAGCAACAATAAAAGTGATCGAGTTGAGTTGGCTAAGCGCTTTCAGTTGAAACCGATTAGGTAATTGTCGAGTTGATTTATTATGTTGCATAGTGTTGCATATTCAAAAATAGGGCACTATTGTGAACGAGCGAATGAAATGAACATACGAATGTGCAGATAAACAAAAATAACAAAATAACAGCGTGACGGCAGGGTTACATACATACAAACAAACACACGCATTTCATGTATTTTGTTTTTGTAATTCTCTGGTTGAGTGTCAAAAACATACTGCGCTAGAAGTAGAAATTCATAGCAGCTAAAAAAAGTAACAATTAGCTGATAAACTTCCATCTGTATGGTTTTGGCATAATGAAACTGTTTAGCTATATAGCTTTGTTGTTTTTATTTTTATTTTCGGCGCTTTCAAAAGTTATATGAAGAAAAATTTCCGAGCTCTAGGCCACATATATATATGAGTAATAAAAATGCAATGAATTACAATACCGTATATGTTGTATTTATTTATTTTGTCGATATTTCGATTTCAATTAGAAATCACCTTCAGGGCTGTAAAAGATACATTTTTCTATAAAAACCGTAAATGCACAAACATAATCTACCACACTTGTGAATGCACCTTGTCGACTAATTTAAAATTTCAGTAAAGAACAGAGTATATCATAAACAGAAAACAAAGATGTACACAAATAATAAACAGTAATAATAAACAACATATCTGCTAACAACAACATATATATTAACTTATTGGACACCTTCAGCATTATTGTTGCTAGCTTCTCTTCATTACCAAATGCCTGTATGCGTGAGCGATGTTGTCAGTGTCGCTCTTAAATTCATGCGTATGTCATTAGGTTTATTGATAATATGTAGCATTTCGAGAGTGTACCGCTTGCAATATTGTTTTTCTTCTTGCAATATTGTAACATTCTCTAAGTCCTGAGAGTGTCCTGTTGTATTGCAATATGCGATAAAGCCGTTCTGTTGTCGTTAGAGTGGTCGCGATTTTTGATATTCGATTTGTGTACGGAAATCCTTGTCTTTAGTTTTGATTTAGTAGTACCCACATATACGTTGTTGCATAAGTGGGACCCGTCGCCATTACATTTAATTTTTTATATTATGTCGGATTTCTCGTATTTTTCGATTTTGCTGTTTGTATTGCTGTATATTTGTTGTAGGGTATTCTTATACTGGAACGCGATTTGAAAATTTTCCTTGTCAAACATGTTTGAATGTTTCATTCGGTTAGACAAACCAGGCACAAATACGGAAGTCTTATATATTTTATTTGTGTTTTGTTCTTTGTTTCTATTCGTAGCGTAAAATTGGTGGATATAACCATTAATAAGGTGGATCGGAAACTCGTTGTTTTGAAGTATTTTTTTGATTATGCTTATATTTTTCGGGTGATATATTCTATCGCTGATATAGAAAAATCTTCAAGAACTGATTTTAAAGATATTTTAAAAATTATTGTACTAAAGAAATTTTCGCGTGCCAAAATAAAATAGGTATCATTTTAAAGGAAAAATAACAAGCTTTTATTTAAAAATAAAAATATGAAAAATGACCCTCTTTGAAAAAAATTAAAAAACAAATTTTTTGATAAAATTTTTACTAACATTTTTCTAAAAATTTTTTTTATATTTATATTCGAAAAGAATGGAAAAAATACTTTAGAAACAGTTTTTTTCATTTCTTCTTAGAAAGCCAATTACACGACTTATGATTTATAGAAAAAAGGCTTCCACAAAAAAAATTGAGAATTCAGACGCTTATATCTCCGTAACCATCCAAAATTTAGGAGCGAACTTAAGTGAAATTAACACTACTATATAGCCCAGCAATTTCACCAAATTTCATTCAAATCGAAGCGATGAAGCTTTTTAAGTGGAACGGTTGATATACTTTACCCCATATGTCATTGAAGTCGTTTCGTAATTCTTTAGACATCTGTCATTGGCATGCAAACCTTGTGTTATTTCTCGTTTCTGGAGGTTCTCAACAGATATGTATAATTTCTAGATATTATTTTCCCATTACTTGGCTATTGTGTTCTTGCTGTCGACGTGGTTGCACGCACATGGGTTTACTTAAGTTGATTCTTGAAAGGGAAAATATTCTTCGATTTTAGTAGTTTTTGTTTAACTTTGGAATTAAACGTAGCTGCACCTAACTTATAATTTTGCATGCAACTTCTACATTGTAATTACTGTAGGAAAGCATTTGGCTTATAAACAATGCCAATATCTAGTAATATTATATGTATATATGTGCCATTAGGGTCACCGGCAAATTGTTCTTTATCAACAACAATAGTCCTCTACTGAACTGTTGTTGCTATAAATACGCAGTAATAAAATATATACTTATATAAGGTCACTTCTACGCATTTGGTTGTCGTCTCCCATTTTAGAAATTGCAAATATCCTAGTCACCCTTTTAGATCACTCACTTGTTTAACGTAGTTTGCTCGCGCTAACTTGGCTTTACGATAATTTTATTACATTTGTCATTCACAATCTTGTATCACCATTTTATCCTCTCAAAATTGGATAGTGAAAAATAAGATTTTATCGTTGCCGTCTTGTACAATTTATCACCGTTTCAGTTGGTGTTGTTATCGCTGTTGTTGATATGTGTTAAAAAAATTGTATTCAATCGTGAGGCTGTTTTGCGATCCCGCGTCCGCCGGCGACCACCAGCGCCCATCCGCGGTGCAAAAGATACGCCTTAAAGCTACGCCATTTCTACTTCTTCAGTGAAGGTCGTATTATGATTTAAGTAGTCTTCTTTATATACAAAAATCACGTGTCGAATTGTTTGTCCGCGATGGACTCCTAAACTACTGAACCGATTTTGAATTTGTTTTGCACTCCGTGTGTATTTTGATCTAACTTGAAATATAGGATAGGACATATCTCAGTTTATAGTCGCAATATAATTTTATTGCAAATTTTTTATATGTTTATACGTAATAATAAAATGTTACGTATACGCACCGGAACTCATATTTTCAGGTGGTGCGGATATACTTCCGTGTAATTGGTTGGTGTTTAATTAAACAGCGTGCTTATCAATAGAAAATATTCTAACGAATGATATCAAGTATATCACATCACCAGGCCCGTCGAGAGGGATGGGGGAATACCCCAGACCCCCGGGTTTCTGAGGGGGCCCGCGATTTAGAAGTACTGAGACATTTTTTTGAATTCAAGAGAGTCTTTAGTTGTTCCATGTGCAATTTTTAAGCCGAATTTCAAAAGCAGCGAATATCTGCATTTCGTTTTAATATTATAGTGAAGTGTGAAAAATAAAAATCTATGTATATATATAAAAGGAAAGGCTAAAATGTGTGTTAGTTTGGTAGCCGGTGTTTGAAGGAAGCGTCGGTCGATTCTGTTCAAACGTGGACCCGGGTACCCCTAGAATGTGTTTATAGAATATGGATATCAAATTGAAGATGTTGATGTGTGCTTTAGTACAGAGTAAGTTTTATGCCGCTGGGTGACTAGGGTCTCGAGATATAGGCCAAAACGTGGACCCGGATACCCCTAGAATGTGTGGGTAATATGGGATATCAAATGAAAGCTGTTGCTGAGAGCTCTAAAGTAATTTTCATTGTGATATTCGGTTTAGTCGCATCAATCTGGCAAAAGTGATAAATATGCATGCGAAGCCGAAATAGAGACATGAATTAATAATACCCACATACATACCTATTTACATATGTCCTATTCGATTTGCCTGAAATTTGGTATATAAATTTGCCTATATTAGTATTTACGATCCTTTTTTCCGAGAAGTAGACCAGAGACGGACTGGGACTGGGATTAGGACTAGGAATGCGACTGTGACTGAGACTCGGAGTGGGACTGGGACTGGAACAAAAGAGATAGACTGAGAGATAGATAGAATGAGACGAAGATGGAGATAGATGAAGCGAAAAACGGAGAGAGGAGTGAATATAAGGATTAGGAAAAAGTGGAGAGGGCGAGGGCTAGAGTTAAACGGAAAAAGATTTTTAAAACGTATGCATATAGGCCAAATTTAGGGCAGAACAACGTCTGCCGGGTCTGCTAGTATTTTCATATATTTTGACAGACTTGTCTCGTTTTATCAGACGAAAAGCTGTGCGTAAAGTCGTAAAACGAAGTTAGTGAATCGAGTGAGTGATAGTGCAAGTTATATGCCTTTTCATTAAAAATCTCGATTGCGAGATCCTTGAAAGTTAGTATGTTAGGCTATGACGACCCCAAGTTCCTCGTGGAAGTTGGCGAGTTTGGGGCGGGACGGCCTAGAAGGCTCAATGTGGCCATATTAAATAGTTTTCGAGATGGTCGCACTTGTACCTTAATGGTGCTTGTTGTCAAAACGTACAGGATCTATATCGGACAAAGGACCATCAACATGGACAGCACACCCCAAAACCTTCGGGGAGTGTTTTTATCGCAACAACAACAACAGCGTGCAATTCTTTCATTTCCTGTTTCACGTCACTGCATCCGGCTTTATATTAAGTTTTTAAATTCTTTCACTTTAACTTTTCAAAAACTGAGAGAAAATGAAAATCGAGCCTATTATGTCGACAAAATTTTCTGCCACCTGCGTTTCTCCTTACTAACAGGCAGTCGAGAAAACGGCCCTTAAGGTTAGATTTCACACATTGAAATCATACTTTATTATTACATGCCGAATAGAATATTACACATATTGAAATACTGCTACTAAAAAATCTTAAAAAATTTAGTGCTGCAAATATCTCAGCCGAAAATAATGCTGATCATTGCAGATATAAAAGCTGAATACTACTAATTGACCAATGAGTTGGTGAAACGAAAATCAACTTAACTGGAGATGGTGTAAACGGCCTTTAGTGGCTGCTTGAGAAACAAGAACATATTAAAGTTCGTTGCTGTTTCTACAGAGCACGGGTTTACAGCTTAACAGCCCTAATAAAATGTGCCTTTAAAATAATTCTCTATAATTAATTCCTATGTCTCATCTTGAGTTGAAGCAACAATCTGTCTGACGTATCTGATTACTATTCATTGTTTATCCAAATTGGAACATACATATGTACATATATTACTTGTCTCAGGCAATTTTGTATATATGTACATCATCACGGTTTTGAGCAGTCGTTTTGTGTTTTAAGCAGTTCTTAAACTATTCAACCGGAGAACCCGGTACTGAACCCAATTTTACGGTTTTCACATAAAGCAACCGAAATTAGATTCCAATAAACTTGAGAAGCATTTTAGTGGGCCCGAAGAGTGTTATAAAAAAAAACGGGAAAACAATCTCCAAGTAGCAGTAGCAGTATATGGCCAACTACTTGTATGCCTTGCTTCTCAGATATGGTCGCCGAGTTTAAAGAAAGACTCCGGAGAAAATTGTAGGCCTGTGAAAACATCGCGCTCAGAACGGCTACGGCATATTTTCTTATGTCACCAAAACATTATTACCATACACAGTGAGGCGGGAATACTACCCTTAAAGGGGGCAAACGAAATGCTGAGCAAGCAATTTCTGTTAAATACTCAGAAAGTTGGGCATCTTAATAGATATCCGATTGAAGAGCCCCGACTCTCAAGGACATAAGGAGTCATGCAAGTACAATGCAGAAATCTGACATTACAAAAATTAAGTATTTCAACAAAGAGAGAAAAAATGCCCTCAGAGTCATTCAAGAAGAGTCGGCAAACTCCTATGCCGATAAACGGCCGGCGAACCCCATTCTCAATATCAAATACCCAGAAGTTAGAAAAGCTGACTTCGCAGGGAGACGCGTCGCTATGACACAACTTCGGTGCGGAAACTATACAAGGTTAAACTGTTACTTATCCAAATTCAACCCCGACATAGGCAATGTATATCCTGTATGTAAAGTATATTTATGTACATGACACTAATCAAATTTTCAATTTTAGTATGCGATCAACCCCAACAACACCCTAATTGAAACTGCAAGTTTCCTTGGACTGTGTTGGATCTTAAAATAAGTGAAATCACACATCACTAACTTCAAACGTTTTACTTGTACACTAGCCCATTTAACTGTCTAGTTGTACCTTAATTATTACAACAACAAAAAACTGAAGCAATCATGGTAGAAATTACCATTTGCCGAGGGCAAAAACAAGTTGTCAGTCAGTCCAGCAATTCTACAATACAATGCAGGGACTCAGTCGAAAGTCAAGTCATGTCACTAAACCAGTACGCTTCATATGTACTGGTTTAGTGACATGACTTGACTTTCGACTGAGGCCCTGCATTGCAATGCCATGAGACAATTGCAAAATTTTCGCATTCAATTGTGGTTGAGTTAAGTCCGCTCAATTTTTTTTTGTGTTGTTTTGTTTTTATGGCGCTATTTTAATATTTCGCTTTTTATAAATGCCGGTGATTTCACTATACATATTTACATATATATGTTGGTATGTTAAACACATATCAGATTTATGTACACATTTCCGGTTTGTGTAATGTGAAGCGTCGGCGTCTAGCGGCAGCTGGCATCATCAACACAATTTCCCTCACTTTCATGCTCGCTTGCCGGCAGTGATTTAAGCGTTTCGGTTCATTTGTTGATCTCGCACACTAGTTAGTTCCGACTTGGCGGCACATCCGCCCTCCATAGTGGACGCAATTCAATCATCAACCGCCTCGTTCCCCGTCTGTCTGCGTATGCAATCATCATAATATATTTCTGTTCAACTGTGAGTTTGCCAGCGGATCAGTTAAGCTGTAACTAAACTGTCAACAATTTTACTAAGCTGATTCGCTTGTGGTTAAATTTGTTCTATGTATCTTAATTTACAAGTATTTTATTTTTATTGTATTTTCTAATTTTATTTATTCTTCGTATATGTAATTCTCATTTGTGTCTAGTTCAAGGTCGTAAAGTCGTTGTTAGCTGTCAAAGCACATACACGTGCACATAACTAAGTCACTCGTACGCCGCTGTAACAGTTGTTCAATTCATCGCCCTGCAGTCAAGCCAACCAGCTCTAAAGTTGCTCTCGGCTAGTTGAACTAGTTCATTTAATGTCTTATGTTATACTGGCAACTGATATTTTACGCCTTAACTTTTGAGTGGTTAGTCCATATAGTCAATAAATACAGCATTATCTTACAAATGTATGTCAACATTTGCGGTTACATAGGGGCTGTCATGAGCTCAAAATGCTTGTCCTAAGGGCCGCTCAAGCGAAATAGTTCTAGCCGAAATGATATAAAAGTTATAAACATCTTTCGAGAGCGCACAATTTGGTCTTGGTCAACATTGCTCTTCACTTGCAAGATTGAAGTAATTCCGGCAGTGTGATAGGAGTCGCTAGACTCACACTGGCGGAGGCTGCAGGACTGACAAAGCATTGCGCTCAGGAATGTCAAGCTATGCCCCTTATGTCACCTGCAAGTTATTTCGAAGGTGAGCCGAAACTGCTCTACATAAAAAAGCGTAACGAAATGCTGAACAGGCAGTTTCTGTCAAACACCATGAAATTTGGAAATACAAACAGAGAGCTTATTGGTATGACAAGGCCCTGGACAAATAAGTGGACATATCCAGCATTTAAGAATTGAGCCTTTAATCTACCAAAACGCTGGAAGGCCCCGAGCTCCAGCAGCACACGGTCTCTAAATAATATTTCCAAGTGATGTCCAGAATTCAATATCAAATTCTTCCAGAAGAGGAAAGCATGCTCCAAAAGAAGATCCGCGTCAGTCTGGTCCAACTTCGATCTGGATGTTATAACAGGTTAATCTCCGACTTATTCAGAATCATGGTTCAACTATATGGTTGGCTCATTTCTACAGCAACAACATACCTTTGCTCAGATTGTCAAAATCTGCGTGTTGGTGTTAGGCGGATGAAATGGAGAGAGAAAACATAAAACTTTGCAATTCTTGTGTGTTGTGGGAAAATAGTGCGCTAAATTAAATGGATTTACTAAAAAAATAAGTTAAAGTGGTGTGTAACTATTTTTATACTCAGCTGAGCAGAACTCACAGAGTATATTAACTTTGTTCGCATAACGGTAATCCGTAACGGCATAAACTAATGGAGATAGATATAGACTTCTATATATCAAATTGATCTGGACGAAAAAAGAAATTCATTTAGCCATGTCCGTCCGTCCGTCCATGCGTAAACACGATAACTGGCGTAAATTTTGAGGTATCTTGATGATTTGGTATGTAGGTTCCTGGGCACTCATCTCAGATCGCTATTTAAAATGAACGAAATCGGACTACAACCACGCCCACTTTTTCGATATCGAAAATTTCTAAAACCGAAAAAGTGCGATAATTCATTACCAAAAACGGATATAACGATGAAACTTGGTAGGTGCGTTGACCTTATGACGCAAAATAGAAAATTAGTAAAATTTTGGAGAATGGGCGTGGCACCGCCCACTTTTGAAAGAAGGTAATTTAAAAGTTTTGCAATCTGTAATTTCGCAGTCCTTGAAGATATCATGATGAAATTTGGCAGGCACGTTCCTCCTATTACTATATGTGTGCTGAATAAAAATTAGCAAAATCGGATGACGAACACGAAAAGTCAACTTTAAACAAAAAATTTAATAGCTTTACAGTATATAAGTAAATTATGTCAACATTCAACTCCAGTAATGATATGGTGCAATAAAATACAAAAATAAAAGAAAATTTCAAAATGGGCGTGGCTCCGCCCTTTTTCATTTAATTCGTCTAGAATACTTTTAAGGCTATAAGTCGAACAAAAATTTAGCAATCCTTGTGAAATTTGTTAGGTGCATATATTCTATGACGATAACTGTTTTCTGTGAAAATGGGCGAAATCGGTAGAAGCCACGCCCAGTTTTTATACATAGTCGGTCAGACAGACGGACAGACGGTCCCTTCCGCTCGGCCGTTAACACGATAACTTGAGCATAAAATCGATATATCTTTACTAAAATTAGTTCGCGTACTTATCTGAACTCACTTTATCTTGGTATAAAAAATGACGAAATCCGACTATGACCACGACCCACTTTTTCGATATCGAAAATTACGAAAAATGAAAAAAATGCCTTAATTTTGTATCAAATATGAAAAAAGAGATGAAACATGGTAATTGGATTAATTTGTTGAGGCAAAATATAACTTTAGAAAAAACTTTGTAAAATGGGTGTGACATCTACCATATTAAGTAGAAGAAAATGAAAAAGTTCTGGAGGGCGAAATCAAAAGCCCTTAGAATCTTGGCAGGAAAACTGTTCGTGGTATGACATATATAAAAAAATTAGTGGTACCCGACAAATGATGTTCTGGGTCACCCTAGCCCACATTTTGCTCAATATCGCGAAAACGCCTTCACATATACAACTAAGGGCCACTCCCTTTTAAAACTCTAATTAGTGCCTTTAATTTGATACCCATATCGTAAAAACACATTCTAGAGTCACCCCTGGTCCACCTTTATGGCGATATCTCGAAAAGGTGTCCTCCTATAGAACTAAGGCCCACTCCCTTTTAAAATACTTATTAACACCTTTCATTTGATACCCATATCGTACAAACACATTCTAGAGTCACCCCTGGTCCACCTTTATGGCGATAGAAGTATGACCCACTCCCTTTTAAAATACTCTCTTTTACCTTCCATTTGATACCAATGTCACACAAACATATTACAGGTTTACCCTAGGTTCATTTTCCTACATTGTGATTTTCCCTTATTTTGTCTCCAAAGCTCTCAGCTGAGTATGTAATGTTCGGTTACACCCGAACTTAGCCTTCCTTACTTGTTTAATAAAAAATGTACTACCACGTGTTGGTTACCTTTTGGCAATCCCTATGCCAGTGAAATGAAAAAATAAAATCAGCTGATGAGATGAGCCAACCATATAATTGAGCCATGTTCAGAATCAACGCCGAGATACGCAACGTAAGCTCTGCATGTATAAACCCATGTTTCAGTACTGTTGAAAAAACCGGTTTACTGATGGAAATTCGGAATTGATCGCATCTAGGAATGATGAAAAGAAAAGAAAAGAAAAGAAAAGAAAAAAAGAAAAGAAAAGAGAACAAAACAAAACAAAACAAACAAAGGAAAATAATATGAAACAAAAAGAAATTTAAAGAAATTGAAGGTATGGGAGGGATGGAAAGGGAAGGAAAGGAAAGATTTGTAATAGGTATCGACGAACTATAGACAATAAAGGTGACTCATTTTCAATAAATTTGACATTTTATAAATTTTAAACTAAATGTGGTTTGGTCCTATACATATGTAGTACAACGATGCTTATGGAGTGTGTAGCAGATTGAGTTCACTCCAAAACCCGAAGAGATATAGAAAATTTTTTTGTGTTGGTATCTAATAAATTTCTTTCTGCTACTTTCTCGGCTATTTTGCGTTCTCTCATCTCTGTTCTATCGATCTGGTTTGACCTTTTAGAAAAAAGTCTCGTAAAGTATTATTTGTTCTGATGCATATCATGCTTTGTTAGCATATAAATTTATTGGACATATATATGTTAGTGTAAATCATATATATATTTATTGCAAACGCTGGCTGGAAAAAGATTAATCTGAGCGCGTAATTGTTTTGATTGTTTGATAGCATTTATTCACTTAATAAATCACTGTAAAGTCTTTCCGCTACGTATTCGACTTAATTGTTGCCACACTTCTACATACTACATATTGGAAAATAATTGGACACATGAACAATTTTGAAATACACACACGTATGTATGTAAATAGTTCGCAGACTTCTAGATCTAGAACATTGATAATGGAATTGCCTATTGTTATTGAATTACATAATCTTGGATTGAAATATTAGCACTGACGCGCTTTCTGAGCGCGAATCTTTTGTACTTGTGCCGTAATATATTACAATAAAATTTGTTTGCAATCAAAAAGTAGAACAAATACGAGTATTGCAAACAACCGATTTTATCATATGTGATTGTATTTTTCATGATTAAAAATTGCCAAAAGCAATTAAATTTGATTACAATCAAATAAGCAGAGAAATCGTTGATTGTAATTTTTACAGCTCTTGGGAAGAGTAAAAACACCGTACCACTTAATTCACAAGAGTCTCGTATTTGCTGTAAAGTCGTAAGTTTTACCTTATTTCCAGGGTTCCCAATATAAAAATTTGCATAAAACATAACACATACGACGAATATAAGACAACTTTGAACGCCGAAATATTTTTTGTTGCGTTTAGCTGTTTATACTTAATTTTGTAATTTTATAAGTGGATTTTCAAATCATATTAAGTTTAATAATTTTTTCTTTTTTAGTTTGATTCAGTAAAATTGTTTGTATTTTTTTAGACAATTTATGTCATTAATTTTCTGCTTACGACTAATAAAGCTTTATGTAAGGAGCTGCGAACTTAGCATTGGGTTATTTTCTTGCAGACCGTGCATAATCAACATATTTAATATAATTACTGTATTTACTAGATTACACTGTGCAAAAATTTGCTGGTAATTGCCTAAGTCGAAATTATTTTCTCCCCAATGCCAAGTTAATAAATTTTAATTATTTTGCCTCAGTTGATTCTAGAATAAATGAAAAACATTCCGTATTGAATTACGTAGTTCAGTTTCTTATATTTCATGAAAAGGTCTTTTTGTATCCTATTTTGTACATAATTAATAAAATAATATTTCAAAATGTTCTAGCAAAATAATTGCCGAAACATTTCCGTAAGGGTGCTCTTGAACGAGATCCTTGTACAAAGAACGTTAAGATAGGGTGAATATGGAAGGAAAGTTGACCTTTCAAATATGCAACATATATACCTTGAAACTCTTCGAACTAACATTTTGTTTCGTACACAGATTTTTTGGCTACTTTCATAGAAATTACACATAAAAAAACATTACAGGGCTAGCCGAAGGCTAAGATTTAAGAGAAGATTATTTGCCGGAAAATTTGACTAGGGGTATTCTCAATGAAAATTTTTGTACAAAGAACATGGAACCGTGTAAAGACTTTTTTCTGAAAGCGTCTAGTGAAAATTTCCGGCAACTAATTTTCCGGAACATTTTAATCCTCGACCACCCCTGAAATGCGATTTTTGTGAGTACTTTTTATAAAAGGAACCAAAACCACCATACCTGGAAATGGCAATGGGTAACAATATTGTGCGTATGATTTCTATACGCATCATCTCTACTTTTCATTTATTTTTTAACTATTCTGGAAAAATACTGCAAACTCAAGTGAACATAGCAAAGAAATTTTACCAAAGAATTTGAAAACATCTTGTTTTGTTGCCTTTCTGACAGGTTGGATAATTGATATATGTATATTGGAACGATTTTCCGTCATCCCTTTGCCAAATTTGGTTTGAGAATGAAAATCGACACTGATTACGGCACATCGCCGAAACCGGTTTGCTTCGAAGCCAAATTTGACAAGGGATGACTGAAAATCGAAAAATTTGAAAACAACTTCGTGGTATTACTATAAGTATGTATGTGTCTGGGCCTTCTTCTTACAAGTTACTGTTACATAGTGTTATTTACAGAATGTACATATGTACATATTCATGTCTGTATGTATTTGCTGCATTAACCCCTCGTGGCAAGGCCGCTTATAGTAAACAGATAATTTTCACTCAAGTATTTGTACCGGTTTCTGATGAATTAACATTATTTGGATTTATATGATTAAGTGAATAACGTCAATATTTTGCGCAGCATGTTCATTTAAGTAGCGGGATTTAAAAATTAGGAAGAGTATTTCATAAAATTAAAAATAAATAATATACACAAACGAAAATTGGCACCAAACTCTGAGGCAAAATTTTAGCTCACATATTTAGTATGAACATACTAGGGATGACCGGTATTTTTAAGTCCCAAAAATTCCGGAATTATTGAACTTTAATCACGGGATTGTTGAAAATAGCATTTTAACATTCATTTAAATAATTTAAAACTGATTCCGCAAAAACCTTGGAAGGCCAAAACTCTCTAAAATCGTTATACTTAGATCATACGTATAATATGCTGATTTATAAAATTTACCTGTAGCTTGTTTCGTTACTTCACCTCTTGTACAATAACCGAAGGTAAACTTTTTTCTTTGAAATGCATGCAACTATGGCGTGCAACTTAGCGACCGTCTTTTGTAATTTATCGCAAAGAAAATGAAATTGGCGTAAAGCTGAACTTGCATATGTATAAAGATATTCAGTTTTTTTTTAACTTTTTGATAATTTTATGTTCAAAATTTTTTTTACAAAATAGACATATTTCTAAATAGTTGAATATTCTAAGTATTAAGCATTGCAAATATGAGTAAAAATTTATTTGATATTAACCCGCTAAGGCCCCCGTGGTGTGGTGGTAGCGTACTCTCCATAAAAATGTGGGGCACCCTAATGTATGTACATACCCATATATTTATTTTTGTGTTTACACCGGATGCCATAAGCTTTTTCATTGACAAACATTTTCAGAAATCAGCTGATATTTCAACATTTATTTTTAATTTTTTTAAATAAATTCAGTAATTTGTTATATTTTTTATTGTGAGAAAAAATGTCAAAACTCTACATTGACGTTGAAGGACATCCTTTAATCGCTAGCTTATAAGACAACAATACTTTGATGGATACACCTACGTGTCATGCTTTTTATAGCCAGATGCCATTGTGTACAGTAGTATAGTGGATTTGAATACCTAAGGTCACAGGCTCCAATCCCAGATACAACAAACATGAAAACAGTTTTTAAAGAATATTTATAAAATTAAGTCGCCATCTTCGTCGATAAAAATGAAGATTGCCCTATTTAAGAAATTGTTCTAACCCATTTGTGCTCACTGTGCCAATTTGGGAACACATAATCAATGCGCATAGAAAAATTTAGTTTTGGTGCCAGTGGAAATTTATTACAGTTTTGGGTAGTCAGGAGGGTGATGATTAAATATGCTATAAAAACGTTAATATATTGATTTTGATCTTAGTATACTTATTTGCTGAATTTTTTCAAAAACGCATGTTACAGTTGGTTATACTTTTGAATTGTAATTATTCAAACAAAAATGTGTATTTTGAACACTTTTGCTCATAATATATACAATTCAATAAATAAGTTATGAAGTGAGGAGTTACGTCCAAAAAGGATCAAGGGTATGTTCCCTTTTTGCGTAAAACAGCTCAATGAAAAGAATAAGTCCAGTTCTATACCCACAGGAGATAATATTTTATATCTCTGAAGCTGACTTAGTGACAACGATAACGTAAATAGAGTTTGTTTTTGGTTACAAAAAAATGTAAATCCCATACAGTGTGCCTACCATTATAACAATGAAAAAACCATGTAAACGACTACCGCATTTGTGGAAATTTTATTTTTACTTTTTTTACCTAAGAAGTGGGACGCAAAAATATATCCTATCGAAAGAACCCAACAGGTAACAGGTCTTCCATTCAGTGAATGCGAAAGTACTACACACATGGAAAGTACAGTTTCAACTCATACTTAAGGCTCCCGGTGAAGCAAAGGAACATTTTTTAATGATATGTAATACTGTCTCGTTTCATTGAAAAAAAACCTATATACAACAAAAGGGGTTTGTGAGGAGATATCGCAAATACTTCATATTTTTTGGTATCAAAAGAAAGTGTCACAAGAAACAACAGTTTGTCAATTTCCAGTACTTTTTGCGGGATATGCTATGTCCATGTTGTCTTTCGATTTTATTGGCGATTGTTACGACTGATGGATGGAAGCACGGTAAGCACATGCTGTGTCCTCTTCTTGCATCATTTTTTCTTGTTCTTGTACCAATTAGACATAAACCGAAAATAGCGGGCGGATTGAGCATACGATCTACTTCTAGATGGGGTGAATTTGTTTGCAGAAGTGTTTTTCTGTCTAGGGTTGCCATCTACCATGGAGATTTTCGGTGGAGTTGAGGTGCAGGTGAGGCTGTGTAGGTTTGTACTCTTACTGATGTGGGGTGTGATAGATATCAGTGGGGGGGAGGGCCGTTACTTTCACAGAGCTTATCGCAGGTGTGTTCGTGATCATTTTCCTAGTTTCTCCCCTCCTAAAAGCAAGGAGGGCCGTGTTAGATCGCTAAAACGCAAGTTTTTTGTGCGACTGAAATATTCTTTAACATGTTCAGGTAGTCTAGATTTAGGGTTTCATTGAATTTATTCGTCTGTAAAAGACGCAAATTTTCAACGATCGGCCTAAGGGGGGCTCTAAGCCAAAGAACACATATTATCACCTTTATTAGGATCCAGTGTGTGTCACATTGGCTGTTTCAAAAAAAAAAGAGGTCTCTTTGGTTTTAGGTCGGTGGTGCTTTTGTATTGTTATTTATTTTTTCTTGATTTTTTATCTTCGGCACTTGGTTTTTATTATCTAAAAGTGACATTTGCAAGGAGGATTTGTGTTCTTTGGTACTAGTTTTTAACAAGTGAAAGCTTAAAAGTGTTGTTGTGTAGTGTATTTAGGGGTTGGGGTATAGCGTGTGATATGAGGGGGAATGATTTTTTGTTTTTTGTGCCCAGTCAAAACACCGTTGGTCCCATGTAAGCCGTTTTTGTTCCATAGCATTGGGGATTGCCCCGCCTACGCTCCTTGGGCCTTGGGCGTAACTGTAACGTCCCACAACCTTGGAATTCTTTCCTGAATGAGTTTTTTCGATAGTAATTACAAAACTCTGTCAGGAAAATTTTATTTTGTTTCCACATACCTATACATTTGTCGGACGGGTGGAACGTAAAAAACTATTGAGACCCCGAGGATGAAGAGGATTTTTTAGGCCATACACTTAGAATCGTAAATGGGTCCCGGCAACTAATTTTGGGGAAATCAATGGTTGTTTTAAGCACGAAAATTTTGTCCCTTAGTTAATTTTTCGTTTCTTGTCCCCTCGACATACAATTTTTCTTAGATTGGGAAAAATCGTCCCCAGTGTGGTCGGGTGCAAAGATTTTTTTCCTCCTTTAGGATGATAGTTTTTTTTCAACAACTTGTGGCGTATGGTCGATGAGAGACGTGGTTTTTTATTTGCGATATAACTGAAGTGGTTGTAAAAAAAGCGGGTTCCGAAGACTACCTTTTAGAGTAAAAATGTGTTGTTTCGCCAGAAAAACTCTTTTACATAAATGCCCTGGATAAAACCATAAAGCCTTTTGGGTCCCCCACCTGTAGATTTTTTTTTTTTAATTTTCAAAAAGCCATACTGACTACCATCTGGCGGCCCTAGTTTCCTATTTTTTCCCCTTTTTCGTCTCCAAGAGTTTTTGTGAGTTTTTGTATCTTTTGGAAGAGTAGAACTATGAACTCCAAGGTCATGTTGTAAATGTATATTACAAAACGATGTTTTGGCCTTTATGTCTGCCGGCCTTCTTGGAAAAAAATATGATGTTTGGACAATTGCATATACGTGTTGGAGAAAACCTTCGATCCTCAAATGCGTGATGTGGTCCTAAGTAAGCAGTCTCCCAATTAGTCCTTGAGTGGGTTTTGCCCTGGACAAATTAATATCTGTTTGAAGCACATTACAAACAATTTAGCATGACTCTACAAGTGATGGCATACCCTACAGCATAGTTTACGGTAACATACTTCATATCAAATTATAAAATATGTCGAACCTTGATTAAATGCAAGCAGTTTGTTTTCTTAGGTGGCGAATATTGCAATATTTTTGTTTATTTTTATTTATTGGTGACTATTGTTTCATTGACCTGTTGACTGTTAACTTTTTTTGTGTGGTGAAATTATAAAGCATAAACTTTTAGTTTTTGAACGAGCGTTTATTTTTCCAAATTGTTTATTTTGTCCTTCGCTATTTTTTGCTCGGCAGCTTCTGTGCTTCTGCCTTTTTCAAAACTATTTTGTTTTTTTTAATGAGACTTCTACAAAGTTTTATAAGAGAATTGTGTTAACTCTTTTTTGAATAGCAAGATTTATTTGAAATAATTTTCATTCCGGGCCATAAGAATTTGTTTTTCCTGTCGGAATAAAAATACCGCAAAACAAAAGCAAACAAAAGAAATCGATATTTGATAATTGCAATTGTACATGTTTTGAATTTTTTGAACAAAGGCGTTTTGGGGGAAATAGAAAGGTGGCTATTGTACAAATAGGTTTTTGTGTTCACTTAGATATGTTTCCGATATTCATCCGTCCCCTAACGGTTCTAATTTTAGATTAAAGGTAAAATTGCAATGCTTGTTATTTTTGTTATTTTTTTTTACTGGCGCATTTTTTTTTTTTATTATTTTCTTTAGCTTTCATGAACTAAAGTTGTTATTCATTGGTTGGCAAATTTTTCCGCCCTTAAATTGTTTTTTAATGTTTTGTTGGTTACAAAAAATAGCTAACCTCTGTCCCTGTCGCGGGGGAAATAAAGCCTGACGAAAAGGTGAGAAAGCGTTTTATCACGGGAAAAGACCTTTTATTCGCTTTTATCTATAAAGGTCGCCTTCCACACGAGTCCGAGTCTTTGTCAAGAAGACCGTTTGAAGAAGAAGCACGGAATTTTTTTATTGTGATAAGCTATGATTAATTTTTTGTTGAATTTTTTTTTTTTTTGTTTTTCTATATTGTGAGTCAGCGAATCTAAGTTAAAAGAAATAAAAACGAGCGCTTTTGCTTTAGTGGCATAGTATTGAAAACCATTTTTTTTCCCCGTATTTTTTTCCGGGACCGTTTTTTTTGGGTTGTCCGCTAAAACGTTTTTTTCACATCATCAGGGACCTTTCCCCAGTTTGATTTTTTTTCTGGGTCCACCCTGGTGAGGGAAAATAAGAAATTATGATAATGTAAAGTTTGGTAGGCTTAAGAAAGAGGGGCTATTGATAGTGAAAAACGTAATGTACTACTAGATGGTAAGCGTGTAGTTAGAGTTGTTAGGGCGGGTCTCACAGAATAGTTACACGTATGCATCATGACAGTGAG
>JARSSU010038688.1:0-80997 GCA_029619165.1 Eurosta solidaginis
GTTACTAGAGGCACTAACGTTGATCATGATGGATCGTGCGGATACGAAATAAAAAAGTTTGAAAGATACCGCTAAGTTTTGTTGTATGTTGTTGTTGAACTGAACACACTACACAAAGACCTTAAGGAAGTATTGCGTATTGGAACTGCTCTTTGTCGCATATTAATCATTACGCTTTGGTACCACACCTCTGGCAATAGCCCAACTGCCTGGAGTGATTCGAGCACCCTCCAGCCATGGGGTATGGCTTATAGTCGCCTCATACGAACGGCCACGCCTATCCGCGAGAATTTCTAGCAACCTGCTGGGGGACTGAAAAGTACTATGACTTCTAATCCTACTGTCGATTTAACAGAGTCGTTCTACTAAATTGTGAAAGGAAAAGCAGACTTTAAGGGAGCTATCATTTTTTTAATCAAACAAAACTCATTAAAAAACGATTTTTAGAGCTCGAAATAACTTATATTTCGTTAATGTCGCGCACGCTTAAACGTTTTGTGTCGTCCAACAAGGCACGCATAGCGCCTATTCACTTTGACAGGGGTTAAATCATTTTTTACTGTTCAAGGAAAGGTGAGCTGTGTAGAATTCCACGAAAAATGAAGAAACTTATGACCGACCATTCACCTGAGAATGGCCAGAGCAGATCCTTTGCATTCGGTTCAAGCAGCGCAATTCTTCTGGTCGCTTTGCGCAAGTATCCTCTGGATAGCCACAGAACATCCGTTAGTGGCGAGTAAATGAGAAAGGCCCGTTAGGCCACTCTTCATACTCGGTTAAGTACAGCTGGGGCCAGCATAGTCCACCACGAGTGCGGCGGCATGCGGGGCGTCGGTCTTGAATCAGAGGCTGCTATATAACGTGGCAAATAATATTTTCATCTCGATGAGCGGGTGTGGGCTGGGCTTGGTACCCTCTACGGCAAACCCACCACTCCATGAAAGCGACAAAAAACCTCGGATAAGCTCGAATTACAAGAAGAAATATAATCTTAATAAAGGTCAAAATTAGATACACCAATTCAAAATCCTGAAAGGCTGTTGAGTTATACTCGGCCTTCAAGGAATTTTCTTCGTTTACAACAAACACACCAACTTCTTGTTTATGCTTTCGGCAATATTAGCATGTTCTTTTTCTGTTGCACTGGAGTATCAAAGTCAACCCCTCTTTTGTGTTTCTTTTGTGTTTCGAGCGTACGACTGCATATCATCGACATTAGCTTTAAACTTAATAGTAGCTGCAGTTTCATAGATCAATACCGAGCACTAATCCCTGTGTTGCGTCGCAAAGTAATTCTATATTCACGGGCTATCATTAGCTTGTAGCGATAAGGAGACTCCCAAATTGGTATCTCTCAGGCTCGCTTTGTAGATGGAACAGAGGTTAAGACTTATTGCTCTATTACTGGTGTTGCGATATCTCCTTCAATGTTTCTAGCAGAACGAAAAAATGGACACCGAGATGGCGCACGCCGAAACCACGGTGTTCGCCAAACTAAATGTGATCAAGGGATGATGCGAACAAATGCGGCCAATAGACACACAGTAAATTATGATCACCCTTTCGAAAATCAACACAAAACGAAACTGTTAGTAAGGATATCTCCTGGATGCACCAAGAAGGCATTTCCAAGTACTGAGTGTGTGCTGCCGGTGTAAGAGTACTTCTCTTTCTTCATGTGGCGGCCAGATACGCTGATGTGCGTAAGTTTGGTCTACTCTACGCATGACCAAGTAGCACGTAATAATGCTGTTACTTTGAGGTGTTTAGATGTATTCTAGGGTATGGTTTATATATATTCAGCTGGACTCGACTAGAAGTGGAGTGATAGATGCAGTAACTAGTAAAAAGTGTCTGTCCCTTTCTCTGCATGTAAACTAGTCACGTCTGATGATATAAACATACCATATGTATCTACAGAAGGGTAAGTATTGTTTGTGTGTTTATACATTTTGTTTGCGCAACGCAGCCCAGGAATTAAGCCTAGTGGAAAGTTGTATCTTCTTTCGCGTGTACAATAATTACAAAAACGGGGTTTCAGCGAGATATCGAAGGTATGTCAAGAGTATAAATCCAGCAATTCCATCTTGGACATTCTCTTTCTTAGATGCATCTTCTTAAATTTTGAGCGAGTTTTTCTCAAATTCTGGAAGTAAACGTGATACACCTTGGGTTCCAAATCGTCTCGAATAATTTTGAACTTTTTAAACAAACATAGCTTTCTTTATGATCTAACAGACCAAAAGTGCAAATAAAGTTACCCTAATATGCATATGTACATACCTAATAAAATGGCATACATTTTTTCGTCCATCAATACTACTAACAAATGCAGACCAATATTTTTTGTTTTCCTCCGCGTGACAATTTTTAGAAATGTCCTTTACGCATACCGAAACTATCGGCATACTACACTTGTAAATATAAACGTTATTGGTGGGGCGATCGCAAAGGCGTTAACGTGTTGCTTGTTTTGTTGTTGCTCACATAGAAGTCGCTTATGCAAGCTGAAAACATTTTGCCTTGCCACTTTTATTCGTATTGCTAACAAGTCTTGAAGTGCATTAGAAAATTACAAAGTCACACCAACATCGTACAGGACATTTTTGCACCATACATACGATACATACCGACAGCCACATATGTTTTGCCAATGTTTGACATATATACAGTGTATGTAATTCGTATCGATGGTCAATTTGATATCCTCACCGGCTAAATGAACTCATACTCTTGGCGTGAAGCTAGATGACAGCGTATATTAAATTATACTAGTGCTGGGTAATGCTGAGCATCGCGTTGCGCTCTTGCGTTGATATCACGGGTCACAAATTCCAATCTGTTTGTCTGCCTACCAGAGATGCCATTATGAAATTCCTATGTAAAACCACCCCCTGATTTCGAAATCAAGGTTATTTTAGCTCTAATGGTAAAAGTTTTGAGATATTTACGAATAACGTTTTTTCCAAAAAAAAAGGTAAGTAGTAGGGTAACTTAAGTATTAAGGGAATATTACATGATGCTTATAACTTTTGTATAGTGCAACGATTTTGTTGAATGAAAGCATTATTTTTTTGTTTTGGTAATAAAACAAGCTTAGAGAGAAAAAAACAAATCTGCAAAAAAAAAAAAAAGTTTTTCGGGTTAAATCCGTCTCGAAATACAAATTTTTTATATTTTTACAAATTCAAAAAATCCGTACTTATTGTTCGTTATCTTTGAATCTGCAGCTTAGCAAAAAGTGTTGTATGCATAGTTTTATAGAAAATTTTTATTACATTTTTAAAGCTTTAAATAACCGTTTTTGGAATTGCTCCATTCGTTTCTTGAGATCATACGAATTAATTGGACCCAATTTTTTTTTTTGAAAAAAAACCAGTTATTCCGTAATATCTACCAAAAACGTTACCATAGAATTAAATAACCTCGATTTTCGAAATCAGGGCGTGATTTTACATAGGAATTTCATATGGCGTCTCTGGTGCATTTCGCTGTAAACATTGTATTTAGCGAGGCTTCAACGACCACTTTGAATTTAATGTAGCTAATCCAAGGATATAAATATCAAATACATGTTAACAAAACTTTGCTATTTAAGACGTCTTTTGAAGCGGAACATGGAGAACGAAACCTCTACTACCCAAGAATTGGTGAGAATTTAAAGTCTTCGAAGCTTGTTAGCTTGAACTTTATTATAACAGATTGAGCGTCTCAGGCTTTGTAGAGTTTCATCTGTATGTGGCTATTTCCTAAATGTGCACACCTAACCGGACAGATGAATTCTAAAAACGCCTGATAGTCCACCGTAAGTGTATTACTTTTAATAGTTTTCCTTAAACCCCAAGAGCTTTCTGGCGCAAATTGCATATCGACCATTAGCTGACAGTGGTACAAACAATATTTGTGAAGATCAACACCAAAACGAAAAAAGTTTTTATAAAATATTGTAGCCCTAGATGCCCGGCTTTCGAATGTCTCGCGTAGCTCGATAATCGTTCGTTGCTCAACTGCTCAAATGTTTTCAAAACTACGAAGGCGAAAAAATATGTTTTGCATCTGAAGATCTAAAAGATATCTCACGAAAAACCGAAAAATACCCCGGACCTCTCCGAACCCCGGGGATGGCATCCATATTATTTTGAGCAAAACACCTTTGGCGCCCTTCTGCCGTGATTTTATATACAAATATAATAATTACGCTGTGATCAAATTAAATTCGCTCAAAACAACTGCATTAAAATTTTCCACTTCAATATATCTCCTGACTGAGTTAAAAAGTTTCTTTACCGCCTTCTGATTGTTGTTTCCGTGGCCAAGACGTGTCGTTTGACATGCGTACCGATATTTTTGCTCGCGTATTAATAGTCCACAAGTAGTACTTTGAACTGAGTAGGTAATTGATAAAGTCCTCTCGCGGCGAACAAAAATCACGCTCTACAAGTCGATCATTTTATTTGTCCTGGTGTATGGTTCGTAATCATGGACGGTGTCGACAAAAGATGAGTCCCCCAGCGGGTTTAGGGGGTCAGAATATACCCGCGGTAGGTATGCCTGTCGTAAGAGGCGACTAAAATACCAGATTCAAGGGGATGTGTAGCGCAGCCTTCAGGTTGCCAGCGCAATATACAGCTTCTCCAAAACCCATTGTCAATCTCACCTATCTGCGCGAATCCTGTTTCACTAACAGACGAGGCTCTGGCGACCCCAAGCTCCTCATGGAACTTGGATTGGGGAGGGAGGGATGGCCTGAAGGTTTAATGTGGCCATATAAATCGTTCCCGAGATGGTCGGGCTAGCACCTTAATGGTGCTGTTTTACCGGAGAGTACCGGATCTGTATCCCGGCAAAGGACCATCACATCGATAACACTCCCCAAAGCCTTCGGGGAGCAACCTTATCGCTACAACACAACAAAAACAAAAGATGAGATGGCTCTTGGGTGCTCGTAAGAAAATTTCTTCAGAAGATTTATGGTCCCGTCCGCGATGCGACGGCGTGTATCGAAGGAGATATAACGGTGAGCTGTATGAGCTTTACGCAGATATGAAGATAGTACAGCGACCGACCCGCGAGTTTTATTCTTTACAACATAGTGCAGCAGAGAGCTATAGCTAAAGACACTGTAACCCGTACTATTCCGTCTGGTTATTTTCCCTGCTAAAACCTCTAACGCCCTATTTATCTTGGTTACGAGAGAAATGCCAATTTTATATTAATGATAGTGACGATCTTGTCCCACCATTAGCAATCTACCAACATGCTAAGATTTCAGACTCACATCACTACACATCGTTCTCAGCAAGTATAATGTGCAGGCGTTTTCTGGATGCTGAGTCGCCTCACATGAGCATCAAAGGGTACCTCCAAGAGAGAAACGACTTGAGACTAAAGCCTGCAGCGATTTTGTAACATTAACGCATATTTCAGTTGATTTTATTACCTTATATCTATGTGTAGATGCATTATTAGGTATATCTGAGAGCAACAGACGGGCAACTGTTGAATCATTAGCCGTGTTTTTTTACAAGCGTATACGTTTACGTTTGCGCGTAAAAAAAGCTTATCCTCGCTTAGATAATGCTTAGGAGACCCATCTAGCGGCAGTGGTTAAATACTAGCTACAGAACAGGGTGTACCTAAAATTTGGAGACACAAACCTCTGGTGGCCATAGTGTATAACATATAGCTGAATCGGTTGCGGTGAATAGTGGATACACGCCATTTTAGAGGTGATACATAGAATTAGTGTTGAGGGTGAAACATAGACACATATTTCAGTTGAATCTGAGTATAATGCATATTGAATTTAGTAGTACTATTTTATGCGCGGCAATTTCAGAATAGTAGATAAAGTTTGACGCTTAGTAGTCCATATAAAGTTTAAGCGTAAATGTCTATAGATGTAAAAAAACACAGCTATTGTCAAGACTCATTCAGTTAGTGTGGGGAAGATACGCCAATGCGCTGATAACGCCCTTGGCGCTGGCGCCTGAATACTTGCACCATTACCTACCACTAAGTAAGCAGTACAGCTATATCATTGTTTATAATTTCAGGTATTCTAATGTGTACTCCACACATACATTTGTATACTATGTATGTGCATATGAGTGGGTGAGTAAATATTAAGTTGGAAATAAAAATTTAATAAATTCATGGGGGAGTTGTAATGCATATGGTATTAATTGAAAGAAATTAGAAAATTTTAAAATTAGACCAAAAGTTGTCGTAGCTAGCAGCAGATTTAAATTCACTCATACTTCTTATTTTTATTCTTTTATTTTTTACCGTCTAGACGTTGTCAGCTGTGCCCAACCAAGAGCAGTAGTCTTTTATTACACTCGTAGACCTAGCAAGTCATTAACAACAAACGAATGTTGAAATACTGATCTAGGTCGATCTGGAGACCTTCATAGACATTGCCGAGAGAAAATGAGATAGCCCTTGGAGTTTTCGAGTGAAAAGTTCTCCACAAGATATGTAATGATGAGCTGTATGAGCTTTGCGGCGATATTAAGGTAGTGCAACAGATCAAAGCCCAAAGGCTGCGCACGTTATGCGATCGACACGACTATATAAAAGCAGGTGAAGGAGAAGACCTCAATCAATATGACTTTCCTTGAAGTTTGGTGTTACAATGCAACGACCCGTTATCTTAATGAAGTTGACCCCAAAATAACCAAGATAAGTAGTTTAGTAGACTGGGACCGTATGGAATTCCATGGAACTGTTGATAGTTTTCAGATCGCCATTCAACATTGAATAGCCGGTCCAATTTCTGGCCTTTACTTAAGCCACTGTCGTCCAAAGACAACCGGAATGCCATGTGTTGTAGTAAGAAAAGTTTGAAAAACCCACAACAACTCAAGGACTTAGTTGAGCTATGCTACTCGTGACCACTATGAGCTACGGTTTGTCTGATCGACAGAGGAGAGGAAAGCTGTGAAAAACGGCTAAGTTGGGATACGGTACTCCTATCTCTATGAACTATGGACCCCCTGAGCCGTACCTGCCCTCGCTCGCCGACGTTGTAGAATACGATGTGAAAAAGGCTTTGATTGGAATTTGTTACACTATGAACCCCGATCTCGCGCACCGTATTTCCTTAAAGCTCTATCGTTAATCTGCTCATATATGAGCATTCCGCCCTTATCCACATAAAGGCAAGATTCTTCAAAACTTTTAACATATGCCCTTACACGGGGGAGAAGAAGGATGTGAAAAAGGAGGGTTCACTTAGATTTGGGTACTCCTTACCACTCTGAAATACGATCTTCCTGACCGCACTTCGTTTCGCAGTGCTATCGTTAACCTGCCCGCAGACGAGTGTTTAACCTTTATCCATATAAAGGGCAAATTCTTCACAATTTTTAGTGTCGGCCCTCGCACAGCTGGGAAGTAGAAGAGCGATGTGAAAAAGAGAGGCATTATTGAGCGCCTGGAAAGTAAATACGAGCGCTACTATTGTCATGATTTAAAAAAAGTTGCTCGTGATTTTAACGACCGGGAGGTCACGTTGTCTCTGGTGCAGCAGTTAGAAAGTAAGCTCTACATGAGGACATTAAACTAAAACCAAGAGTTCTTCGCGGGAGGAACTCCTGTCGTTAGATACCACTTAAATCCATCGACCCAAAAGTTTGTGGGGTCAAAAAAGTCATTCCCGAGGCAGTCCAGCTATTGCCCTAAGATGTTAGTACGCAGCGTAGCGGACTCATATCCGACAAAGGACTGCACATATCGTAACCCTCCCTTTAGTTCGGGGAGCTTTTTTCCGGCTACAACAAACGAGTCTTCACTCTAAGACTTTTTATGTAGCTTTAAAATTGTTTTACGTGTGAGAACAGATCTTATTGAGACCCAGAACTATCCATTCTTTGACCAGATTTTTTATCCAATTACGTGATTTTAGATGCAACATAGTATGGAGGTAGTATGATAGGCGATCAAAACCGAAGATCCTGGATTCAACATAAAGCAAAAACATTAAAATGCTTTAGAAATACTTTCTCAGCGAAAATTCATCAAAACCACGTGGATCTCATTCCTCCAATTTGTGGAGAGAATTAAAAGAAGCACGACGCTAATTGGAGGAGAGGCTCTGCGTAACTTTTCTCCAAGGTATATTATTATTATGATTAGATGCCACAGAGTTGGGGCTAAGAAGTGCTTACCGTTGTACCAAATTCATGGCGCTCATTTGACATGACCACGTTGAACTTTCTAAGTCATCCAATCCCCTCCTTCTATGAGAAGCTTGAGCCACGCAAGCTAAACAACGGGATACGGCACGAGTAGGAGACGCTGAAAAGCTAAAAACTGCGCTGGCAGCCCATTCAAAGGATTGCGCTACGCAACTCCTTAAACCCGACGATAAGGTGGATATTCTTTACATCAGCTAAGCTGGATAAGAGAAAGCAAAGATACGTATATAGATCTCAACGCGACTGTTCCGCATCCATATGACATTAGTTGTCCTTGTCGAGCCACAATCTTCATGAAACTCTCTGAGAGTAGAATAGAACTCAAAGGACTCTTGATGAACGTTGTACCAGATTGAGTATGATTTTGAGCCATAAGGAGGAAAGTTCCATCTTCCATATATGTTGGTGTTTGAACGGCAAAACTCTCCCCTAAATAGTATGGATAGCGGTTCAGGAGTAGCAGCCCTTGCCAGGATATGATTCCGTGCAGTTTGGGGTTTCGACTGAATTAATTCCGTTCGCTTATCAACGACAAGGTCAGTTGCTCGGAAGATCCACTTCAACACAAAATTAATCTTTCTAATGCAAATATAATTCATTATGCTTCTACTATTCAAACAGTAGCCCAATTATGTTGTCGTGTTTTCACCTCTGTTACGTCCTATTGTTGTTGCAGAGAATTCAAGTCAAATGCATCAGATCTTGTATCGAATTAACCAACTGACTAAGTAAGTAAGTCACGCGAGACAATAATATTTACCCCCCCCGCAGGCAATCATACAAATATTTAGCTGACAAGACCCCAGCCAAGTAAACTTTCACCGGACAGGAGAACCAAAATATGCGAGTTCGTCATACATTTGGCTCGTTGTTGTGTGTCTTTGAACAAAACACTTTATTGAAATAAGCCAAGTAAGCTCAGGGGTTTGATAAATACCAACAATAACAAATACTGCACGCATCTGTTAGTAAGTCGATGGCCCTAATGTGGTGGGATGTCAATGCGTAGCGAGAGTAGCAAGGAAATTCCAATTCCGATGTCAGCATTTTAACAAAACCTTGTTAAAGCCACACACCGTGAATACGTAATAATGATCTACATCCCATACATCCCTACTTACACTTCATTCACTTAATATTCGACTCACACGAAGTCGACGATTTTTGGAGCGGACGTCAAGGCAGTCGCCAGGCATTGAAGTGATACAGCAAAGGCAGACGAATGCGTATTTGAAGCGTCGCAATAATTTTGACAAGATGACGACAAAAAAAACAAAAACAGTTAAAACAAAGTTGATAAAAAACGAAAAAAGGAGTAAAAGAAAGTATGTAAGGAAATTTGGATTCGAGTGATAACAACCATATTATACACAGTTGAGGAGCTTGAACAAATTTAGTGTAGTGAGCCGATTTCGTTCACTTTTACCGCATAGACATATCAGTAGCGGAGCGACTCTCTCACTCCAGTTAGGAACTCATTGGGATCCAATGGGTTGCTAAATTTAAAGCTTCTCTAAACAATTTTCAACCTCATCTATCCGTGGCGAGCCCTGTTTGTTTAGCAGGCGAGGTCTAACGACTCCAAGTTTCTCACGGAAGGGTGGCAGTAGATGTTCTAGAAGATTCAACGTGGACATTAGACTGGACGATTTATTAACCAATATCGCGCCATCGATTTTTCGATAGGATTTGGGCTCAGGAAAAAAGTTCCACTACGCATACCCAAAAGTAAATTTCGAACTGCGAAATTTCATCGATTTTTTATGCATTTTTTATTTCAGGCTCCAAATCATTTTTATGTATTTTTTTCGTGTCAATTTGAAAAATTGGTAAATGCAGTTTTTGAAAAAAATTTCTTTTACGGAGATTTAGAAGAATTTTGGTCGAAAAATCGACTTTTTTTCGCAGGCTCGAAAATAATTTTTTTGGGTATGCGTAGTGGAATTTTTTTTCCTGAGCCCAAGTCCTATGATCGATAATATCGGTTAATTTTCGTCCATACAAATCGACCCAGGTTAGTGGACATATCAAATCGTTCCCGAGAAAGTCGTGTAATGATGCTATTTTGTGGTTCAATGTCCTGCAAATGACCATGAACATTGATAAAACTCCCCAAAACCTTCGGGTAGTCTCCTTGTTGCTACAATAGAAAGAGGAAGAAGAATTCTGCTGTCAATGCTGTGTTGTAGTTGGTAAGGACAAGTCAAAACGGCCTTAAGCAATACGTAAAAAGTATCTGTGAGGCACCTCTTTAGGATGACGTGCTTCCGGTTCCCCTCTGGATACTGGTATCTAATGATCGTATGCGATCACGCCTTTGTGGTACTAACTATGAAAAATGAGTCTTTAAATTTAAACACGACATTTTGCGCGACCATCTGCCGTCAGCCAATCTTAACAGCTCCCTAAATATCTTTCAACTAAGATTGTCTGTGACACCAACACAATGACATTTATTGACAGGCAGCCATTTACAAATTTGATAAAATCGGTTATTGTTCGAAAGTGGCGAACATTTCAATGTTTCGCGTGTCAGGCAGCTGCATACGAACACAACTAGGTTTCTTCTGAGGAAATAGAGAGTGAATACACTATTAGGACGATCATACCAGGATGATTACGCGGCCTTAGATTCCCCCCTGTGGAGGTCCCAAGACTGTTGTGTACCGTAATCCCTTCAACCTCAACTAACCCTCTCGAATCCTGCTTTTTTAGCAGGCGGGACTCCTGCAATCCTTACTTCCCCACAGGAAGAGGAGGGTGCATGGTATAGAAAGTTCAACATGCTCATATCAAAAACTCTCAGATCAATATCCTGCAAAGGACCATTAATATCGATTAAACTCCCCACAGCCTTCGGGGAGTCTTTTTTAACGCTACAAGGGAAAGAAGAAGACAGTGCTTGGAGAACGAGCTATTTCCCAAACTAACCAGCATACTTGCGGGCGTCACCATAGATCGCACCAATGTTAGGACGTACACCAACTACTTTGCCTGCTGAAGCTATCAGGTTGAGAAGGATGCCTACCGATGTCCAGCACTACAGAAAATGGGTTTCAGGACGCATGTTTTTTAGATAGTCTGGCACAACTAAAGGAAGTGAATGTTGTTCAGGCGGATCCACTTGATAAGGTTAAATACTTGGAACTACAACGAAATCAAAGTTGTCCTTTAAACGGAACATGGAAGTCCAGGCTGTGAAGGTATATGCATTGTACTGTAGCAGGGGAGTCAACGAAACTGCGGTCAAGCCAATAGTATTCTGTGGAGTGATTGCACTTGGGAGAGAAATGTGGTGGGCGATTGCCTGTACTGGTGAACTTATTTCCAGAATAATAATGGGAAAGTCTTATCTTAAGAGTTTAAGGAAAGCTGAAAATTCAAGCTTTTCGGTCACGGTAGTATAATTCAAGTTGAATTCGGTGCGATGGATGGGATACTATCTAGCTAGATTAGTCAATTATTCGACTTTAATGTGCAGGTGGCAGTTCAGGACCAGGGATTCAAGAGGATAGTGCCAGATGTGGTATAGTAATTGCTCAACTCGATCTCCACCACCTTCAGGTTAATTAGGTTAAGGCTGTAGAGGCAATCTCTGCTAAGCAGCCGATGAATGCTATGCTTATTCAGACACTCCATGCGTATGCTGGCTAAATCCGGGGCATCTGCAGAGTATATGGTCAACACTTTCTATCTCCTCCTCATCCCCATAGCTTTGACAGAAGGCATTCGTCAAGATTCCAATGCGTTCGCCGTGTACTCCCATCAGCCAGTTTCCCATTAAAGTTCCAAAATCCCGATCAGTGGTATATAAGCAGTAGAAGACTTATACAGAATTAAGCTGATGTGACTTTTATGTGCCATAACAACCGATTGCGGTACCAGTGAGTTTCTTTTACGCGGACAGCGTCGGCTCAAGCCAGCTGTTTTAAGCCTAATGACTGCTCCAAATATGGGGTTGCTTTTTTGCTTTTGCTTTTTATAGGGTCTAGATGACACGGAATGTGAAGGCTAATCAGCACATGAACCGGCGTACCTCTGCTCAAGTTGCGGCACACCTTTCACTTGTCACCGATTCTCTTCCAGCTGTTGGTTGAATATTTCGCTTGGTCGAGACTGAAAAGCATCGAAGGGCTGCGGGTGGACTGAATTTCAGCTGAGAGGGTAGTAAAGCGCAACTGGGTATACAAAAAACCACAAGAACAATAACAATAACTCCAACGAGCGCTGATGGCAAAGTGTCTTTCCGCCTGTACGACTAACAAATCATAAATAAAAAGATAAACGCCGAATGACACGTCGCACTAGCCAACCAGCTCACAAACCAATCGACCCTCATTTTAGGGTTATCGGTAGCGCTACCGGACGCGTAAGAAGGTAGCAAAGTGATGATTGAACGCACCACAGGGACGCATCACGAGGAGTACAAGTTTGTAGGGATCATACAGCGAGCGGAACAGCGATGAAAGGATAATACAACTATTGCAGCTGCTCCACAGCTCCCCCTTCAACTCTACGGCGACTCATACGACGAGTGTAAGTAAATTTGGCTCCACGGTCACTTTTTATTCTTTACTTGATGGTTTGCAATTTCGGCAACCGGCAACATTGAAAGGCTTGCTGAATTTACGCAATTGTTTAAAGTCGTAGCGGAGTTGGACCAAAGTTGCATGGGCAGTAAAAGCTAAATAAAGCAGCGAGGAAATGGCAAAATTCATAAATAAAACATTTGTGCATACGCAACACTTCGAGTGAACGGAGAGCTGAGATAACAAAAATAACACTCTATAATCAAGTGAACGGCCAGTCAGCAAGCCCGTAGTCAGGCAGTTACAACCAAACGAACTTCTCTGTATCAAAAAGGTTGTGAACGCACAGTGGGGCCGTTCTTATATAGCCTACATTGAAGCTCATGTGGTTACCCTCACTTACAAACTCTGCGGAAAGGCACCGCCGATGGTCAGACAAATTGCACTCAGAGCGAGCGTTCAAATCCGCTCAGAGATAGGCACGTTCCTAAATAGAGGCTTGGAAATCTTCCTTATATTCTAGTCCTCAAATTTGGAGTCGGAAAGTTGAGATGTATGCAGCGAAATATTTCCAATACAAAGCTCTCTAGGCTAATAATCTACTGAGTAGTTTGGGGAATGAACTCAAGTTTGACATACGCTCAAAGTTGTCTCAAAAAGAGTACCAATGATTGCAGAAAATAAGCAGGTTGAGCTTAATCCATCATTCCATCTGTTAAGCTATTTCCTGCGAAATTGAACCGATGGCTTTTCCCTCCTCTGAAGCGGCACCATCTGTGATTTTACTGTTCGCGGTGTACCGTCCGGTATCAAAATATACAGGGGACTCAAGGCGTTGTTAAGCGCTCTACATAGCTTTAAAGCTTTACAGCATTCGACTATCAACCTCATCTACTAGAGACGAACCCTTCTACAGTTACGAAGCGAAGCTCTGGCGGCCCCAAGTTCCAATTACTAGAAGCTTCAACGTAGCCATATCAAACCTCATTGGTGCTTGTTACCAGAATGTATCGGATCTATATATCAACATCGATGACACTCCAAAAACCCTCAGGGAGTGGTTATAATGCCACAAGGAGAAAATACCATAAATGTAGCATGTGAGTTCTACCGACCTGGTTTGATAACAAGCATTTCTAAGCCTGACAGCATGCGACATACCCTCATTCTGAAAATTTGCAGGGTAGCAGTGCTCCAGGGATTTAATATACCTTCATGATCATGGGTCGGTCATATATGGCATGAAATTAACAATGATGGAGCGCAACGACTGATCAATCTCGCTACACGATATCAGCGGACTCGGGTTTCTTTGCAGCCCTATCAATAGAGATTTCTGATTTTTTCACGGATTTTGGTGCATTCTTCCCAGCAGCATCAGGGTTTAGCTCTTGCCAGTCCTCAATAACGGGGCTATGAATATTTCCGCCAAATGCTAATACGAGTTCGTGTAATGGACCGAATGTCATTGATATTTCACCCAGTATTGTCACAACGGACTTAAATTAGGTTGAACTAGCCGTCCTTGAGACCTTACATAGACTGAATGAGTCCACAGTGCTACCAGAGGTTTTTTAGTGGTCAAACTGAAAAAACATTTTTAAAACCAGAAACTGTGTTATAAAATAACTTCGCCCTCTTGGCAAATTCTAGACGCTTTCTAGGATTCATGTCATTCGCTGCTTCTAGATCTGATAGCTGTATCACTCCGCAAAGCTGGAGTCTTAGCCACTTTACAGCCCGTGCTTGGATCCACGCTTTTCGCTTGGTCGATCATATGCCACTCTCTTTTCCTCCCGCTTACTTTTCTTAACCGATTTCTTTTCCCTGAATTGGTTACATGTTGACAACCGGAGCCGTGTGCTTTTTGGGAAACGGCTATTTTCTTAACCGATAACTTTTTTGAAACGAATTGCTTTTGGTAACCGATTGCTTTTACGGCGCCACCTTTATGGGAACCACTAAATATGTCGAAACAACACTGGTGCCGCATAAAATGTTTCGTGCTTCAAAGTCCGTCCATAAAGGAACTCGTTTCAGAGTCGTTTTTATGATCTTTTAGTGATTGGCTTGATCTTCCCATTTGTGCTCTCCATTTGTGATGTGTTTATCAATGGCTTGTATCAAAGTGCATTTATAAAGGATCACGAATTTAGGCAGTTATTCCGGGTCGGTGAAGGTGCTCATCGGATATCTACACCAAGTTTGGCAAACTTCAATATGAACTTTTCATGGCAGAGCTCAAGCAAATACGCCACAGTGCATCGATTCTAGACTCAAAAAATGCGTAGGAAAAAGACACCAACAACTGCCAGTTAGGTGACACTGTTGGAGTATTGAATGCAGAGTTTGGTGGGCATTGCAAAATCCTGTGCGGGCAGTGAGCCAAATTGTAAACTTAATTTTTATATTTACTTCTATTGTAGCAACGTCAAAAACGGTGAATTTTTATTAGACTCAAACTCAAAACTTAGCCACTCTCTGTACCAGCCATTGTTGCGGCCGACAGCAACGGCGGATGATGTGCCAGTACCGAGTACAAGTATGAGATGATGACATGCTATGAGTACCGACGCATAGCAATGACCTACAACAGTTGCTACTGCCAATCGTATGAGAAACTGCTGATCCTCCTCATACTTTGCGCGACATTCCGTCATAGTGTGTGCGCTAGTTTTGTTGTTCATTTTGTTGTCTTAGCCAGCCCCACCCTTGCACCTTTCATCGTGTTCAACGTCTTTTGGCTTTGGGACGATGCTAGTGATGATGTCGTTGTCGTCGTTTTCGTCATCATTGTCCGGTGAGTAGAGTCAAAGTGAGTGTCAAAGTTATGTGGACCTCCATGCAAGTTTGTGCTTTAAAAAGAAGGCGTCCAACTGTTGCAACTTAATGCTCAATATGCTGCCGCATAATTGAAATGCATCACCATAAAGAACAATAAATAAACAAGACGAAGAAATGTGTGTGTGTGGACAAACTGGGCGCAGAGATTTCCTATTCACATTCAGAAAGTTTTAATCATGTGACGGCTTGCGGCAGGTCATAAACGTATGAAATGCAGGTGTGGTAGTGGGGTGTGTGAGTTTATGAGGTTTAAGAGATCGGATGCACACGCGCTATAAACTTATGTCTGTACAGGAGTAGCTCTCGATGTCCGTCGACTTAACTGGCGGTCGAACAATGGAAATCCGCATTGCGGTGCCACTTACTTACATTTGTAAGCCTTTGTTGATACCGCTATAGTTTTGATTTTTTGTATCGTTTAGTTTTTGGTAGTGGAGCTCTGTCTTGCTCTAGGATAACTCGTTTGTGACCGAATTCTAAATTCGTTTGATGAAATTGCGATGGCAAAGATTGTGCCGCCGCTGAATTGATGATGATGAAGGTGATTTGAAATGCCAGATAAAATAGTCGATGCTGCGCTAAGAGTAAGCATAGAAGACTAAGCAAACCCAAAGCATGTCTAAGTAGCGTTGACGAGTTACATTAAGGTATGCTTAGTAGGATGCTACCAAAGTTCGTGGATGTCTCAAATTAGCACAAAGTTGCTTAAATTGCACTTTGTTACTTTGGAGACCTCCATGAGCTAAAGCATCTATCAAGATTATAAGCAACATCTTTCGACAATTGCATATCTTTACTAGCTACAGATTGCAGGCTGTCGATAAGCCTAGGGTTCACACAGCCTGTGGGTTTGCTATGAACTAAAGCAGTTCGAATTCGTACTACAAAATGATAGGGAAAGGCATTAGGTCTTACGAATTACTAAGGTACATACTGAAGTTTCACGTATCAGGTGTATGCATATGAAACCGGTATTGGCATCTAGCGGTCAGTAGGCGGTAGTTGGCGTCTTATGATCTGTCAAGAATATCCAATACCAAATATTTCAAGTTTCATACAACATCGTGTTTTTCGCTCTTGAAAATGTCGAAATACGTGCCTTCAAACAATGATTTGCGGGGAGCATTAATTTTCTGCTTCCATTTGGGTAAATCGGCGATAGAATCTCATCGAGTGCTTGTCGAAGCTTATGGAGAACGCGCTCTTGGTCATACGCAGTATAATGAGTGGTGCAACAAGTTTAAAAGTGGTAATTTTGATGTGAGAAACGCTGACCGCGGCAAACCACCGAAATTGTTCGAGGACGTCGAATTGCAGGCTTTGCTGGATGAAGACGACAGTCAGACGCAAAAACAGCTCGCAGAACAACTAAATGTGTCCCCAGACAACCATTTCCAGACGTTTGGAATCCATGGAAAAGATATGAAAACCGGAAGATGGGTGCGACATGAGCTGAACGACAGACAGCAGGAAAACCGGAAAAAAAACATGTGAAATGCTGCTCGCCAGACAAAAAAGAAAGTCGTTTTTGCATCGGATCGTTACTGGCGATGAAAAGTGGATTTATTTCGTGAATCCCAAACGCAAGAGATCGTATATGGACCCTGGCCAACCAGCACAATCGTCCCCAAGACCAAATCGCTTCGGAAAAAAAGACAATGCCCTGTGTTTTCTGGCATCAGCGTGGTGTAATCTGGTGTGAGCTTCTAAAACCAGGCGAAACTGTTAATGGCCAACGCTACCAACAACAATTGGCCTTTTTGAACCTTGCTCTGCGCCAAAAACGCCCAGAATATGAAATTAGGCATGACAAAGTGATTTTTCTCGATGACAATGCACCATCACACCGAACAAAGCAGACTCGGAATTGGTTGAGTCGTACAGCTGGCAACCGCTACCCCACCGCTTACTCACCAGACGTGGCTCCATCTGACTTTCACTTATTTGCATCGATAGGGCACGCACTTAGCGAACAGCGCTTCACTTCATACGAAAATGTTAGAAAATGGCTCGATGACTGTTTTTGTTTTTATGACTGGTTTGCTTCAAAAAAACGAAGACTTTTTTCGGCGAGGTATCCATAAATTGCCTGAGAGGTGGTCAAAATATGTAGCTAGCGACGGCGCTTACTTTGAATAAAATATTCGTTACCATTCTCTTGAAATAAATGTGTTTTTTTTAATAAAAAATACCGGTTTCATATGCATACACCTGATAAATATATAGAGTAATGATATTTTCACTCGAAGGACACTTTTACTCTTTGAGTTGCTGGGAGCGAAGAGCTGGTCACAAATCGTGTGTACTTGGCCGACCGGAGGAAGTGGTACGGCAGCGGATATTCCTGTTGTCAATTTGTACACATTCCCCTAGTCGCGTTTTATCTAGACTTGCAGTTGTGAGTGAATGAGCCTTAATGCTCAAAATCGTCCAGCAAATCCTTCAGAGGCTATCGCATCAAGAGCCAGCTTCTAAAACGGAAAGCCTCAAAAAAAAACACCCAATAAATCATCAATCAAACAATGAGCGAAGGGTTACATGACATAGTAGTTTAAAACTTATCTCGAGCAAATGCTAACAACCTTCCACCAGCATCTAATCACCTTTATTGGTTGCATCAACACCGCCCCAAAAGCCACTACTCATGGCTAATTAGCTTTATTTGATTCCGCCTTTACTAGCTTTGGCCTAGGAAGGGCAGTCACCAGCTCACCAGCTAGCGGGCTGATGTGGGCACGCGTTTTCATTTCCCCCTCCGCGTTCTCTGTGCGTGCAATGCGTTATGTCATTTTTATTGCTAAGCCAATTAAGCGGAATATTTTCCCAATTTCATGTTTCGTTTTCCGTTTTTTTTGTTGTTGTTGCTTCTTTGAATGTTTCAATTTTTGCCAGCCGCCGTTGCATTACATTCCACAAATTGCGTGCGTTGTTGCCACTTCGTTTGCGTGCCAACAACATTAACAGTTACGTTCACAACAACAACACTACAACAACAACAGTGACCACAGCAGCAGCATCCAGTGCATGCAATTATCATAATTTGTTTGACACGTGACAATAAAGCGAAGAGATAAGTGCGGTAGAATGGAGGGAGGGGAGAGAGAAAGGATGGAAAATGAAGTATTTAAAGAGAATATGGTTAAAAATAATTGGGCGTGTGGGTGTGACAAATTATAACAACTAAAAGGAAAAATTCTGTGTGTAACGGTATCATTTTACAAAATTTCAGGTTTTATGCATAATTATGAATGCCCTCAATTGGGAGAAAGGATGCAAGCTTGAGAGGATGAATAGTTTGTAAAATGTGTAGATTTGCATGCACTTATAGAAAAATATGCATATTTATCGATATTCGCATAAGCTCTCTTTAAACCTTTTATCATGAGAAAGACATCTGAAACAAGAGAACCACTGCGAAGCTATGCGATTTATGTACGTCGTCATATTCGCAGGAGAAATCTCACACATCCATCTTCTCCTGGATAACATCAATAGGATAAACCAGATTTGCGTATAGGTTTAAAGCACACTTTGGCAACCCTCCTTCCACCTTCATCGAACAACATTGAGCCATACCCGCCAATTTGATGTGAGAACATTTGCGATTATGCAGTATTGATAGGTACCGGAGGCTTGTCTCAATACATCCCAGATGTTAAGCCTATGGGACAAGCTTGAGAAGTAATGCTAGGATTCAACCCTTCAAGTTGTTAGCGCATTTCATAGCTTCTCCAACCTAATTTTCAACCTCATCTACTTGTGGCGAATCATGTTTATATAGCAGCCGAGACTCCGGCGACCCCAATTCACGCACGGAAGAAGGGGTTGTATGACCTAGAACGTTCAATGTAGTTACATCAAACCTTCGGAAGTCTTATCGCCACCAAGAAGAAGTAACGACTGAAGCAATTAGAACGCACGTGCCATTGGTATTCATAAAAGCTTGTTTTCTAGAAAATTGCTCATATCAAATTTTTTACGAGATCGTCGGGCTGGTAGTGAGCGCACTGTCCGCCAAATGATACCATCACCAATATAACCCCAAAAGCTTTAGGAATACCTTTATCGCTACGAGAATAAGGAGAAGTCAGTATCCGCTCATGTTGCCATATTTACCTCTCATATCCCCTCAAGAGAGCAAGGGGGTAGGGAACTAATAGGAGAAAATAGTGTTTCTTGTTGGGGGTTCTAAGGTATTATTTGATCTTACTAACTATGGCATCGAACTACTTTTTATAAACTTTATTTGGGTATCAGGGCAGTTTTTAGGTTCCGCTGGCAATTTGCCTTCTGCTTCTGGAGAGGTGGGACTCGAAGCGAACGCTGGACTGATAACGCCGCATGCCAGAGCGGAGCTATTAGGCCTGTCATCTGTCAATGGTAATGGAGCTTTAGATGGGCACTGTCTAATGGTATAAAAACGATACGCCTCAATAATCTGGATTGCTCAGCTATGTTAGCTTATGGAGGACGATGGGGTAGATCTTTCAGTCACTTTATGCACAGCTCTCCGCCAAGGTAGGAGGGGGCGTAATATCTCGGCCAAGCTTATGGTACTCTCCGGAGGCTACATTCAAGCTCGATGTCTGCCTGAATTATAACCTTATCGTGTCTACATAGCGATTTGATAAATGACTTAAAGACACAGAGTTGTCAGTATTTCTTTTTACGAGATTTCGCCAACTTGTCGCTTTAAAGTCGCTAAAATCGAAAATTTGGGTTTATGTATAGCCAGCTAAGTCGCCAACGAAAATGCGATGAAAATTCAAATTTAAAATCGCCAATACTGACAGGCTTGGAAAGCCAGTATCCCCCTTAGAAAGTGTCGTAACACAACGGACCAAAAAAAGTGTCCATGTGGGTTATTCCTTATCTAGGAAGCAGAGCCAACCAAACCAACGATCCACCACTCAGCGCACTCTAACGAGTACTTAAGTACTCATGTAAGAGAACTCAAAACTGGGCAGTTTCGGACACCTGCTGCAGAGCAAATGAACACACAGAAAGGCAAGAATTCACACGTACACAGTTGTTGACATTTGTTGTATGAAATGAGACAGAGTGTTACTGTACGGATGCTCCTATGGACATAGATTATAAACCTTGAGGAGAATGAGCTTGCAAATATGAGCACAGTTATTAATGAACTAACAGCAGAAGGAAGGTAAAAAAGACGAACATTATAATTAAAACTTTTATACGGCATCAGTCTAACAAAATTTCTTACAACAAAATAGAGGACTGTAAGCTTATGATAGAGTTTCATTGCCTTTTAGCATAGTCATAATCATGTTTTCATTGTTGCAGCGATAATGACACTCCCAGAAGGTTTGGGGAGTGTTATCGATGTTCATGGTCGTTTGTGGGATATAATGTCCGGTACGTTCGGTAAAAAACACCATTGAGGTACACCTACGACCATATCGGGAGCGTTTTGATTGAACCTTCTAAGCCATCCGCCCCACTAGTTCATGGAACTTGGGATCGCCAGAGCCTCTACTGCTAAAGAACAAGATTCGCCACGGGTAGGTGAGGTTGTCATTAGGGTTGAAGAAGTTATAGATTGCTCCGTCAATCCCTTGGTGGGGTTTATCATTGATTGTGGTTTAACAGCGTATGTGGTTAAGACCGCTCACATACCTAGTAATTCCTTCTTTGCGATAAAAGACGCCAATATCGCACACCCAGGGAGATTACCAGAAACCATCCAATCTTCGCTCGACATCGTCTACTAGAAGTTGCAGCTTTACATCTCTAAGCAGCAAGTAGAAAACTCTTTGAGTATACCATGAAATCTACAGAGAGAGACTGGTTATAGGTTCGAAAAGAAAATTTCTCAGATTTTCGACGTTGCCAGATTGTTTATAGATATTCATCAGTCATGATACAAATCCAAGTTGTATATTTTATAAAAGCGAGTATCATTTGCGTCTTTAAAACACATTCTTACCTATCGATGCTGGAAGAAGCAAAAGCAATTGCACTAAAATATGAGCGCCGATCTCTTTATACGACGCTTTCGATAAGAATATTGTCAATAAATCAATGATATGGACTTTTGACATTCACCAAACAAAGTGCCTCCAACTTACATATAAATACTCTTATGTCTATTTAAACATACTGCATACAAATGCACATTAGACGGTATTAAAAATAAAAGTTTTTCCTTCTTTTCGAAAATTTTTTCAAAAAGTGGTCTCGAGACAGACCTTTAAAAAAACTATTCATTGTAAGGGAGGCTAAAAGAAAGGGTGAAGTTAAGGGAGCGAGTTGGGACAGAGAGAAAAAGAGGTAAAAAGAGCGGAAGGGAGATAGGAAGATGGAAACGCAATTGGACGAAGCTAAACAGTGGCGAGAGAGGGACAGCGGCAGGGAAGGGTAGAGGACAAAGGAAGTGAGAAGGAGAGATGAAGGAACACGATTGAGAGAGAGGAGCAGAGGGTGAGGTAGAGGAAAAGAGTTAGGGATAATAGAAGGAGAGGAAGAAGGCGTATGGAGAGATGGAGTTTGATGAGAGGGAAAAAAGAGAGATATTATAAATACAGTTAGGAGAAGGGAGAAAGAGAGAAGGGGGTAAAGAGGAGAGAGTGATTATTAATCATGCGCTATAACTAAATAAAATGGATTTTTAAAATAAATAAGAGTATAATACAAAAGGAATTGTATCTAATATAGCTGTAGAATTCACGTTCGAGAACGTGGTTTCAATACGGTACTCAAAATCAATGAGTGTATTACTTCAGTGGATAATGGCAAAAACCCCAGGGTGATAGACTTCGTAGCTAGTTAATGTGAGCGAATGAACGAAAACGTCCCGATCATGAAAGTACTCCTATTGACGCCCATTTCTGTATGCACAGGAAGGTGGACACCTCCACTGGGTTGGAAGGGAGAGCCGGGTGAAAACTGGATCTCCCTCGGTGCCCTCAATTAGTATAGAAGCGCCAATTAATGATGATGATGATCTCTACATTACCGGACTAGTTTTTTTGTTTTCAAAACTCTCTTAGAGTTGCAACGCAGTCGTTTGATGTAGAAGCTTAGATGTAAGCGTAATCTTTAGAAATGATATGCTAAGACTCCAGCTATAAGGGAGAAGCAGCAAATGTCAGACCTGGGAGCAGCAAGTGGCAAAAGTACTTAAAAGCTTCTAGTATTTGCCAAGAGGACCCGAGTTATTTTATAACATAGTCCTGCCCCTAAATTCCAACCTTCGCTAACGCTAAAAGTCCATCGTCAAAATGTATGCAAAAATTTAGTACCATATGACCACAAGGAATAACAGCCTAAATCCTCTACTTTTACATAGGACTTAGGTGGTTATTCACTATGACAACTGGTATTAAAAGTTAAACGCGTTTCTGCGCACTTGATACTGTTTAGAGATTTTTGGCGATGGAGTCTTACGTTAGCGATTAGGTCCTCGCAAACCGGCCAGTTCAACCTAGCCTGTCAAGAAACAGAAACCGATAAAACGTCACTATAAAATCGTTGACACATCAGTAACCCGGCTATAACAAACTGATAACTCAACGATAGTAGTTCGCTCGAGGATAATAATTCTTTGCCGATAATTAAACAATAACTTGTCGATGTCGGTTATTGTAGATTAGATGCCGATGAAGCGCTTCTCAAAAAGCCCGATATTATTTGTTTTTGGTAACGTTGTCTTTGTTGCGGTTTTACTTTAACTGCTGGGCCTAGAGCTCGCTCAGCTTAAAAAAAAATTTGCTTCTACCCGTAAGTAAGTGTACACATCGAACTTCACGGATACTTGGTACTCACTGCTCTTATTTATATCGATACGGTCTAACACATTCAAGTAGTACTAAATAAGGAATATACTTTTAAGGAAATGCACAGCAATGCTTGTGGTTGTTACGGTAAAAGTAAGCAGTCAATTTAAGTAAGGATCTGTTTATTCACCCATGTCCAGGACCGAAGGAAACAACACTGTTTCGCTTTAAAATTTCGACTTGCTTAAATTACATGAATACACACACTCACACATATGTATGTATGTATGTATGTGCATATGATAGCTGTGAAATGATGCAAAGCTGCTTAAAAAAATAAATATTTTGTAAAGACATTGCAGTGACAAGCTTCTGGCTTTCAGCGTCGGCGACTACTTGTTGCCCGCCTCTGCCTCGCAGCAGCTCAGCCATGTTGTCACCGCTGCTGGCAACCTCAATTGTCTGTAAGCAATTGTGTTCTTGCTGTTGTTATTATGCAGCCTTTTCGCATTGCGTTGCGTATGCAAATTGGTTGCGGCATTGTCATAAAATACAACAAACAACAACAACGAACAACAATCATCATCAAGCAACAACATCAATAATGTCAACACAATAATGTATTCGATTGATTGTTGTTTTTGCTATTAATGTTGTTGCTGTTGTTGTTGTATTGTAATAAATATGTTTTATTATGTTTTTGCTACTTACCGATCAATAATGACAGGATCTGATGGTGTCTCATTGCGGTTGCCACAACTTTTTTATCACAACAGCGACTGTAAGCAAAAAAAAAGTAGAGGAGAAAGAAAAGTGTAAGTGTAAGAGTTGATGAGCAGCGAATGTGAAAAAAAATGGAAAATAAAAATATCGTCAATTGTTAAAATTAATTCTTTAAAGTCAGAAATTAATGAGCTGCGAATGTTATAAATGCAAATATATTAATTTGTAAGTACACATGTATACGTATTTAAATTTACGAATGTACCAACATACAGTTGCGAGCACTAAAATAGCAGTGAAATTTTTTAGCAAATTAAATCAATGATTTTAATCTTTAGCAAATAACTTTGATGAATTGTGTAATTGAAACTGCAAACCAAACTCAAAAATATTTTCTAAAAAATTGGAAAATTATAGTATCTACTGTTGAAAAATTTTAATGAAAATTTTGAATTTTTTATTTTAATTTTTAATTTTTTTTTCAGTAATCAGTTTTGTGGCCCAGTGAATTTTAGTTCAACCCTCAACTCTCTAAATACGCATTGATTTTTGAAAATTTTTTTTGTGTGGATGAAAATCTAAAAAAACCTAAGAAATTTTTTTTTCAATAATAGATTCTTTTTCTGAGACCCAATAATTCAAAATGCTTACCAAAAAAAATATAAAATTTTAAATAAAAAATTGAAATTTTTATTAAAATTTTTCAACACTTCTCGAATTTTTTTCAATACGTTTTCAGTTTAGTTGGCATGGTTTCTGTTTCACAATCCCTTGCAGTTTTTTCTAAATATAACGAAAATAACCAAGGGAAGCAAAAACTTAATAAAGCTGCTAAGAATGTTCAATGCTATTTTACAGTTCACAACTGTAAATGAAATTAAATATACACTCGCCTCATATCAAATAGCATGCATTGTGCGTACATACATATTAAATAATTTGCGACATTATTTATTTGGTTTTTTAGTTCTAAAGTATTTGAATTTTTTAACAATTTTTTTCAATAAAAAAATGTTTAAATTTATTGAAATTTCATGTTTTCTCACCCTTGCTCCAACCATCCATCGCTACTGTGACTCTGAGATCCCTCTAGAAGCGGTGGCATAGAAAAGTGTAGGCTGTACGCACAGTGCTGAAGCTAGCTGTACTGTTCACGGAGGGGTGTCATAAGGTCACAGGCCATAACGTCAATTGCCCTTATGACGACTTCAAATTGGCCATAGAAGGTCAATTGATGTTATAACAATTGAAACTTTGACCATTCTGCTTTTCTAAAGGCGCCATAAAGGCAACTCATATGTATGTTATTAAGTGGCCATAAGGTCAACTATTTTGTTTCGCACTCCAAGTTTTATTTCATTTCACGACTGGTGAGCTTAGAGCTACTTTTTGTGTTTCGTTATTGAAAACTTTCGCCTGCGCCATTTTTTCTATATCTGGGCCCGTATTATGTTTTTCGGCAAGTGATTAAAAACCAATCAAACGATAACTGTGCATTTGTCAAACTCTTTCTAAAAACTATAATAAGTTATATATCTAACGAGCGCTTTTTGCGCTAATTTCCATATGTGATTCATCCCATCCACAATTTCAGAGCTCTCAAAACGTAACACGGGCCCAGATTAAAATTTTCTCCGTCGAGGATTTCTTTGAAATTAAAAGAAATTATTCAAATTGAAGATTTAATGAAAATTTGGAATAAACAAAGTGTTGTTTGACCTTATGACCATTTTAAGTGTCCACACGACCTATTGATTTTATGACCGTTGACCTTATGTCACCACACTACTACTCAAATGGCCTGCACTCAAGTTAGTCCCAGTTATTGTTGCATTTGCAAATCCTATGTATTTTGCCACTTAGCCTATGGGTGGGGTGAACCGGATGATGCAATGCTGCTGCGCTATGCTTAACATTGATAACCTCTCCTCCCTAAACATTTTTGCATACGCTCTTTTTTGTGTAGTTGTACGCCAAACAATCACCCTACAGTTAAGGATGAGCTTGACAGTCGCCGTAAATATCCGATGAGAGAGCGATACGCTAGGCCCCACATGTACCCCAACACTCTTTTGCATGCGTACAGTACCGGGAAGCTTACTTCGGTATCTCTCCCATACAAAGTTCCCGAACAGTTTGCTTTCTGATATGATTTCTAGGTACCTTATTTCCTCTGTAGGGTTAACCCTTCTAGTTTGGAAATAGTCCATTCGTCGGACGCCCATGAATGTATAATTCGAAGCACTTGATCATTCAGAGAACCAATCTTTGGCAGACATTTACCATTAATAATAACAGAAATATCATCTTCATTCTAGAGAGTTTTGACTGGTCCGTCGTCAAACCACATTGCTGAAAGTTTCGTCAATGTCTACGAGATCACCTACGCAACGGTAGGATCTACGCATCTTTTTCGACACATTGATTTTAGGTTTTCAGCTTCCCTCTCTGTAAATTTTACGCAAATATGAAGAGGGGATTCGCTGGTTAGGTCATGTTATGCGAATGGATGACACCGCAGTATGGAAGCAGGGACCTGCACTGAGTTGTGAGGGGCACATGGAGGAAGAGTTTAGCTCCATTGGTAACGTCAGTTATCGCGAAAGAGGGATTGCTGACGTGACTTGTTACGAAACGACAAAAATCGCTTAGACGATTAAGCTCTAATAAATGATGACGACGCCTCTTCCTGCCTCGCCTAATTCTAGTATCATATGACTGCTGCCCTCAGATCTTCTCATGCGGAGGTGCGTCAAATACAGCCTATATGCCAAGACGTTTTCCAAGCTTCTTTTACTATATATCCTGCACTTCATTTATTATCTGATGAGGCAGCGCTGAGCCTTCAACGTAGGCCGATACACGCGAAGTACTTTCAGTCATGTATTGGCATATTCGGGTATTGAAGCTGCAGAAAGATAAACTTTATCTCAGGGTGCTTACCCTGATCTTTGTTTTCGGGGGGATGAGCGCTCAATCCACCACTTCAAACTGGCCATATTATTGCACCCTATCAACTCAATCTTATTGCACTGTACCATGAGCGCTAATTTGAAAGGTTCTGATCTTTCACTAAAATCCTTCCTTTCCACAGATCTCTAACTTTCGATAGAAATCCGCCCAAAGGCATCACACGAGCAACTAGCACAACAGTCATTGACTATTTCGTCGCATTATTTACCTTCGCGGGAAAGCTGCAGCCTCTATTTCATCTCCCTTTAACTTACCAACAACTTCGTCCGCTCTCCTCCCTATAGTTGGCAAATTGCCACTATTACCCAGCTCTTTCTGACTTGCAGCTTTTGAGGTAGCTCCTTACTCGACATTGCGGTCCTTTTCTCTTCTAGCTTTAGGCTTATATATTTACAGATAAGCATCGCCTGCCTAACGGCCATGTAACTGGGTTATTATATTGTTTCTGCATATCAAAGGTGTTCTCTATTTCGTCTGAAGCCTCTCCCTCAGCATATTGGTTGCGGTATGAGAGGTATGTTACGGAAAAGTTCTTATTAGCGAACTGCCATTAACCATCAATCAAGTGAAGTTGAGCTGCTAAAGACTTATTACGTAGCAATGATGTTGTTCCGCTTAACACCGATATCAACACTGGATAAGTACTTCGAAATCCTAATGAGCCAAGATCGAAATACTTTCGCCTAATTTTGCTAAAAGCTGGACAGTCAAGCAGAAAGTGTTTTGATGACTCTACTTCGTCATCCTCCGTGCAGTTGCAGCAAGATTGAGATGTACCACATGTACTTGTTGTTGTTGTAGCGATAAGGTTGCTCCCCGAGGGCTTTGGGGAGTGTTATCGATGTGATGGTCCTTTGCCGGATACAGATCCGGTACGCTCCGGTACCAAAGCACCATTAAGGCGCTAGCCCGACCATCTCGGGAACGATTTATGTGGCCACATTAAACCTTCAGGCCTTTCCCTCCCCTCCCCACACAAAGTTCCATGAGGAGCTTGGGGTCGCCAGAGCCTCGTCTGTTAGTGAAACAGGATTAGCCGCGGATAGGTGAGGTTGATAATTGGGCTTGGAGAAGCTATATATTGCGCTGGCAACCTGAAGGGTTGCGCTACACAGCCACTTGAATCTGGTATTTTAGTCACCTCTTAAGACAGGCATACCTACCGCGGGTTATTCTGATCCCTAACCCGCTGGGGTTCAATATGGACTCATATTGAACAATGACTCGTCAAAACCTAAATCACTATTTATAGACGCTCCCTAACTTTCGACTCTATTTCCCCTTCTCCTTGTTTTCGTTATAAAGGACGGAGTTATTCGTCATGGTCTGACAAGGAGAGTCCAGTCGTCTAATGGTGAATGTCTGGACAAATGTCTACGTGTCACACATCACTTGCTTGGTAAATCCACCCGATATCGGGAAAGCTCCGCTCAAATTCAGCTGAATATACACCCTGACCCATAACATCCTGGGTTTGGAGACTGAAGGTTCTTTGTTCCCGGCATAGCACCGCAATACTACTTCTACACAGAACGGTGTAGATGCAGGCCTCTAGGCCGCTAACTCACATAGTCGGGCGCTATAGAGTGACACCAGTGACAAGCTGTCTGCTAAAAGACTATTTCAGCGCAAGCTGCAATCCTGAAATTGAGAGAATATTCTCACCGTAGGCATGCATGTCGTTTGAGAAGACTTAAATCCTTAGACCTGAAGTTTCGAGAGGTCAAATAATAATAATAGTTCCTGAGATAGTGGATGTTTGTACGGAAGTTGAACGGATTCAATGCGGCAAGGAACTGCCCATATCCGTTGCACTCCCTAAGCCTTTGGGGAGTGCTTTTGCGGTTAAAACCACAATGTTCATCTGTTTCACGTCTCAGCAACATTTCTGTAAGTGTGAGGACATCATATAAGTTAGAAAGTGCTAACCGACGATCACACACTTCAAGGTTTAAAGGGTCGCTGTCCGAGTTTTATGGTTGGTTTCAACATAAGACACCGATAATCCTTTTTTGAGCACTTTCATGAGTCGATAACTCAACGTGCTTAAAGAATTGCAGTTTCTCTTATGTCTTTATCGTATACCTTTGTGTTTTTGTATGTATGTGTGTATGTAAAAAGGCATGACTACGTACGTAATCCAATGCTACCCCAATGTATATCTTCAAATCCGGTGAAAAGTCAATAATGGCGGGTACATCGCTGTCGCCATTTAGTTGACTTTATGAAACTGACTAAACGAGCCTTTGCGGAACGATGTATTTGCTTTTTACCTTTGCATCATTTTGTTGTTATTTTATTGTGGAGGAAAAAAGTTGAGGGAGTAACAGACTTTGGGAGGCAGTTTATCAGCAACAATTGGCTGCATTGCCAAACACGTGTGAATGTGTTTGTGTTGGTAGGCTTTGTGCGTAAAATTTTAGTACCCTTGCGTATATTTCGAATACCCTGTAGGAAATGAGTTAAAAATTTTGCTTGTAATTGCATGAATAGTGATTCAAACTGAACTAACTCTCATTGTGTGAATCGCAATATTTTGAGAAAAAATACAAAAACAGGTCAGAAAACCCTGAAAAGATGGTATCCCGGATCTATATTATATTTCGAAATAAGTTAGCCAGTACATTTGAAAAGCTTTCACCATAAAGCCACTGTTCCGATCTTCATGCAATATTGGAGGAACGTATTGTGTCGACCTTTCCACGCAAGGGATTCATACGTTGGCTTTAGTATCGTGTGGGTGAGCGCTCAATCGACCACCTCAAACCTTGCTTAGGCGATTTGGAACAACAGCCCCAAAAATTCGCGATAATGTTGCACTCTATAACTTTTACCACATTATACCACCCACTAAATCGAATCTAAACCTGAAAATAAGAAACTTATCTCCACCTTTCGGCTGACATAAGTGCTTGATCGCTTCCTCCACCAAACCGCACTCCTACATTTGCTATCACTAACTAGCCTAGTTTCGAGAGCTTGTGACGCAGAAGTCAATGTCCAGTCAGAATGTCCTTCGTGAGCTTTTAGGCCTCTCTTTTTAATGATAAGAGTAACTTTTTTTAGACTGAGGTTATAAGACCTGCATACGATCTTCGACACTTTGCTGCTCCGCGCTTAGGATTACACCTTTCCTGCTTGGTCGATCATTTGCAACTCTTCTTCGCCTTCGCTTCGTTAATCTCACACAATGGGACGTCTACGGTGCCAGCTTCGAGGATGTGCCTTTTTACATAGACACAAATTATAACTACGCAAGTGGACTTCTTCACGATGTCACGGCTAACTAAAAACTCATTTTTATTGTAATCACAAAATATTCATAAACAAGTAAGGAAGGCTAAGTTCGGGTGTAACCGAACATTACATACTCAGCTGCCAAATTACAGCTTGCAAAGCTTTTGAATTACCTTCTTTTAAAAGTGGGCGGTGCCACGCCCATTGTCCAAAATTTTACTAATTTTCTATACTGCGTCATAAGTTCAACCCACCTATAAGTTTCGTCGCTTTATCCGTCTTCGGTATTATCGCCTTTTTCGTTTTTCGAAATTTTCGAATAAAAAAAGTGGGCGGGTATAGCCATCCAAGAATCATCATCATTAAAATACCTCAAAATTACTCAAGTATCGTGTTTACGGACAGACGGACGGACATGCCTAAATGAATTTCTGTTTTCGACCCAGATCATTTTGATATATAGAAGGTCTATATCTATTTCGATTAGTTTATGCCGTTACGGGGTACCGTTATGCGAACAAAATGAATATACTCGTGGAGCTCTGCTCAGGCTGAGTATAAAAAACGAGATCAAAGATAGGGTCTGGACCTAGTTTGAAATGGCTGTTCCGTGAGGAACTCATATGGGCTCAATGATCCGTGGGCACCAAATGTAAACTTAAAATTATAATTGTTGATTCAAATAGAACAAAGTGGAAACCTTACCAAACGGATAGCCTTTCTAAATGAGGTGAGTTCCTTTTTAGCGGGGAATATGTCTAAAATAAACTTATCATACGAGTTGATGTGGGTGTACTTCTTCAGCCTACTTCAAATTATATTTTATACGAGTTTTTTATACTCAGCTGAGCAGAGCTCACAGAGTATATTCATTTTGTTCGCATAACGGTAGCCCGTAACGCATAAACTAATCGAGATAGATATAGACTTCTATATATCAAAATGATCTGGGCGAAAAAAGAAATTCATTTAGCCACGTCCGTCCGTCCGTCCGTCTCCCCGTAAATACGATAACTTGAGTAAATTTTGAGTATCTTAATGAAATTTGGTATGTAAGTTCCTGGGCACTCATCTCAGATCGCTATTTAAAATGAACGAAATCGGACTATAACCACGGCCACTTTTTCGATATCGAAAATTTTGAAAAACCCAAAAAGGCGATAAAGCGATGAAACTTGGTAGTGGGTTGACCTCATGAGCAGAAAAGAAAATTTTAAAAATTTTGGACAATGGGAGTGGCCCCGCCCACTTTTAAAAGAAGGTAATTTAAAAGTTTTGCAAGCTGAATTTGGCAGTCGTTGAAGATATCTGATGAAATTTGGAAGGAACGTTACTCCTATTACTATATGTGTGCCAAATAAAACTTCGCAAATTCGAACGACGAACACGCCCACTTAAAAACAAAAATGTTTTTTTAAGTCAAATTTTAACAAAAAATTTAATATCTTTACAGTATATAAGTAATTTATTTCAAAATTCAACTCCAGTAATGATATGGTACAACAAAATACACAAATAAAAGAAAAATTGAAAATGGGCGTGGCTCCGCCCTTTTTCATTTAATTTGTCTATAATACTTTTATTGCCATAAGTCGAACAAAAATTTATCAATCCATGTGAAATTTGGTAAGAGCATTGGTTCTATGATGTAACTGTTTTCTGTGAAAATGGGCGAAATCGGTTGAAGCCACGCCCCAGTTTTTGTACACAGTCGACGGTCTGTCCTTCCGCTCGGCCGTTACACGATAACTTGAGCAAAAATCGATATATCTTTACTAAACTTAGTTCGCGTACTTATCTGAACTCACTTTGTCTTGGCAACAAATGGCCTAAATCAGACTATGACCACGCCACTTTTTCGATATCGGGAAATTCGAAAAATGAAAAAAATGCCGTAATGCTGTACCAAATATGAAAAAGCGATGAAACATGGTAATTGTATTCGTTTATTGACGCAAATCTAACTTTAGAAAAAACTTTGTAAAATGGGTGTGACACCTACCATATTAAGTAGAAGAAAATGAAAAGTTCTGCAGGGCGAAATCAAAAGCCCTTGGAATCTTGGCAAGAATACTGTTCGTGGTATTACATATATAAATAAATTAGCGGTATCCAACAGATGATGTTCTGGGTCACCTGGTCCACATTGTGGTCGATATCTTAAAACCCTCATTAAACCCTTTCGTTTGATACCCATATCGATACAACACATTCTATGAGTCACCCCTAGTCCACCTTTATGCCGATATCTCGAAAGGCGTCCACCTATAGAACTAAGGCCCGCTCCTATCTAAATACTCATTAACACCTTTCGTTTGATACCCATATCGTACAAACACATTCTAGAGTCACCCTAGTCCACCTTTATGCGATATCTCGAAAAGGCGTCCACCTATTGAACTAAGGCCCACTCCTATTTAAAATACTCATTAACACCTTTCGTTTGATACCATATCGTGAAAAGCACATTCTAGAGCTCACCCCTGTCCACCTTTATGGCGATATCCCGAATTGCGTCCAGCTATAGAACTATGGCCCACTCTATAAAATACTCTTAATACCTTTGATACCAATGTCATAGAAACACATTCCAGGGTCACCTAGGTTCATTTTCCTACATGGTGATTTTCCCTTATTTTGTCTCCAAAGCTCCCAGCTGAGTATGTAATGTTCGGTTACACCTGAACTTAGCCTTCCTTACTTGTTTTATATTTATATTAAAATCGTTTAGGTATGCACATCTCTTCACTATATATTTCTTATCTTATACAGCGCATTATTTGGAGATTACGAATGGGATAAGATTATTGTTCAGCCCCATTCATGAAAGTTATGAAGTTTTCGCACAGCCGAAGACAGTCCCGTCCTCACTTGTTTTTAGTTGCATATACCACATACCTTCCTACAGGGTACATATGATTAAATAGATGATAAAATGGTTGGCGGCATCGTCAAACGATAACGACGCCATTGTTGTTTGTTTCATATCATTACAATTGATGATACGCAAACACCCCCCTGCATACGCCAATACAATAAGCCACCCGTACAACGTACCCATTAGGCAAACACCACCCACATTTTCATCTTAGGACACTCAATTAAGATATGCTCGGGTGGTTATCCTTTTGTCCAAAAGATTTTTTATTTGTATAGGTGTGTTTGTATGTATGCATACAAGTTTTTTTTGCAACATTCTTCTTTCTTTAATAAAATCGAGTGAAGCTTTCAGCCTGCTTTCCTTACTTTAAGAGCTTCACTCAAGCAAGATTGGTGGAAGTCGATTGAAGATGCAAAGTTTCTTATGAATCAAGAACTCAACTCAGCTCAATTCCATCATTGGTACAGTACAAAGAGATGGTGAGAAGTAGCATTTGAATGAGTGTCCTGAAGATTTAAGCACGCTTAAGTGAGAAAAAATTCTAAAGGGTGACAATTCAATTTACAGGAAAAAATCACAAAAAAAGTACGAAGAAAATTGAAAACAAATATATTAAGCTTAAAGCGTGAAGAAACAGACCGATGAAAAGCGTTTCCAAATTTGCATTTTCTTTGCTTTCAACAGACAAAGCTAAGCAAATCATACAAATATTTTCTTTTTAGAGTGGAACAGCCGAACGGAGAAGGAAATAAACAAAAAATTATAGCAAACAGAAAAGTATGCAAAAAAAGCATAATAAAAATAGTAAAAGCTTGAAAATACAAAGGCGAAAAGCTGAATTTCTAAGCTCTGGGGAATTGTGATTCTTCACCGCGGGGATTACTAGGCATACTTTAACACATACACGCACCAAATAAGCGCACAAAGCAGCTAACCAACTCCGTGGAGCAGAGTGGGTTAACGTCTAAGCCGACAACAACAACACCAGCAACAGCAGCTTAACTAGCAAATTGGCATTTCGAAGGTGTGGATTAAGTGGAAATTATGCAATGAAATACTTTGCATTTTCAACAATGACTATTATTGCAACTAAACAAATAAATTCTATGTTCTTCAAAGGCGCACAGGCACACACAGCGTTAAACGTTTAGTAAGAGAATTATATTAACTTGTGGTTGCTTTGCTGTTGCTGGGAGCTCGTTCGTAGGTAAACCCTATTTACCTACCTAGGCAGATATACTACCATAGATACTTATGCGCTTATAAGCAAATACTTAAGTCAGTTTTCTTTGTACGTATTTGAGTTCATCAATGAACTACGAATTTCGTTAGTGATTTACAAGAATTTTGTGTTTACATTCGTTTCGTATTCGTATGATTTGTTAATTCGGCCAATTGGCACTTAGAAGCACCGCAAATACAAAGATCTTTTTCAAATGAAGTAAAACTGTCGGTTCGGTGAAATTTTGTGTGCGATTCCCTTTGCCGGTGATTTGCGGTTATTTTGCTATTATATTGTAGAATATAGGTTAGGAAGTTGAGTTTGAAGTGTCCATTGTGACAAGACTCACTGGGAAACAGGGAATCCCTATAATGACCCTGACTCAGAGGTCTGGTTCACGGAGGGATCGAAATTGGATGACTGAAGAACGGGAGCTGGCGTCTATGGGCCGAACTTCAAGAAATCGATACCATATTTCAGGCAGAAATCCATGCAATAAAAGTCTGTAGTAGAGAATGTCTGCGGAGAGTCTCAACATCGAAGACAGCCGGACAGCCAGGCCACCCTGCGATCCTACACAGTTGCATCTAAGCTAGTGGATGACTGCACTGAAAGCCTTAATGAACTAGGAGCCAAAAACAAGGTTTTGTCAGGATGGGTTCCCGGACATCAGGGACATGAATGTAATGAACATGCAGATTACCTAGCAAAGCAGGGTGATATAGCAGATTCTGTGGTCCAGAGCCCTTTTGCGGACTTACAAAAGCACACACCAGGGAAACTATAGTAACTGGCAAACTAAGCATTCAGGCGTCACTGGATTAACTGCCCAGGGTAAAGACAGCCAAACTGTTTATACTACCGGCAACGAAAGTATAAGCCAAACTCATTAATATAAGCAGGAAGGACCTAAGAAACTCTCACTGGGTACTATACGGGACACTGTGGTCTACGATATCACCTAAGTAAGTTATATCTATCCGATACCCAATGTGTCATTTCTGTGAGCTGGAGGATGAAACACCGGTTCACATTCTCTGCGAATGCGTCGCTCTGGCTAGGCAGATACTCTCCCATCTAGATGTTGTGACTCTTAATCCTACGTTATATGGAGTAAAAAGCCTGAAGGGGTACTTAGATGTATCAAAAGCACAACCACGGCGGCCGCCAAGTTTTAAAATACCTCCGGAATATTCTACAAGTTTTCTGGGACTTAGCTTAATAGATGCCTCAGATCTGGCAACTCTGCCGTCCCTAGTAGCTGGAGCCTTGACGCCTCCCGTGCTCAAGCGTTTCTTTTTGCAGCTTCCTACATATGCTGTTACTAACGAGACCTAACTTATGAGCATAAGACGCCAAAAGTAAGTGTCCACTCCTTTCCCGCTTATGGATCATAGGCAACTTCTCTTTTGATTTCACCCAAACGATTTAAAGTCTAACGTCGATTCATCTAGTGCTGCCTCCTTGCCAACTCATCGGTCTTTCGTTACCTTCAATCCGTTATGATTAGGAACTCAGTATAGATGTATGGTCCGGACTGTGGGAAGCTCTCGCTGCCTGCGCTTTGAGTATATATATTGACGCGACTGTAGCTTAAGCACGCTTGCTCCAGAATTTCTGCTGCTTTCTTCACGGCTACAATTTCTGTATGAAAGACATTGCAGTGATCTGACAGCTTGTAGGATCTACTTATTTCTGGATCGACACAGTAAACAGCAATCCGATAAAGGATAGGAAAACCAAAAACAATGTTTCTTCCTACGTATCAATAGATTACGCGGCTGATGTGGATTAGCACTCCTTTATTGAGTTTCTAGAAAAGACATACGATGTCTTTCCCGCCATGAAGAAAAAAAATCATGCCTCACGACTTTAAAGCCAGGGCCGGGTCTATGGTCTCACAGTCGAGAAATTCAGTATCCACTATGTGAGATCTAACTGTGCGGCTGGCAATATTGTCATCTGCTCTACCTGCTTTCAGCAACGGCGGGCAGAGTACCAGGATGTGTTCACCCTACGATATCAAAATTGACACCGACCACTACCTTGTGGCAGCCACGATATGCATACGCTTCTTTGCAGCGGGGAAAATCCACACAGTGTACAAGGAAACTGGCGTCGAGAAGCTGCTAACGAAACAGACAGGGGATGATATTTCATTCGGCTATCGGAATCTGAAACAGAAAGCGTTGTATTGGAGCGTCGTTCTGAAGTTTTTGTTTCCTTGGATGTTGTGGCAGCGAACTGCACTCAAGTGGCTCAATGAAAGTACGCTAATCCTGTTCAAGCATTCACACCGCGTGGGACCGCTGCTAGGTGTTACGTCAGGGCGGGAGGAGCGACTGCTTCTCAGCCGCATTTCTTTGTGCTCCCCTTCGGCATGCTTCAACCGTGTCATAACTATAAAAGTAATTTTGCTTACAGCGGTCCAAGAAACTTTATGTGTATGCACATAAGGAGAACTAAATTCCTCCTGGATACATTCTCACCAAAAACTCGATGTAAAGTGAGTTTTTCGTTATGAAAATGAGGCCAATGAAACATTATTTTCTGTGTCTTTGTATTTGATGGGACAGGGTGGACAGAAAAAATCCTGGATATCCTACGCTTGTTTAAATACTCCTTAAAAGTGGCCGTGCTCACTCATATCTGCTTTAGGTGGTAAAGTTGTTCGCCATGCTTCCACTCAGACAAATTCGCTATATTCCGATCTTACGTGAAGTTCCAGCATCATTTCCGATGTTGAGCATTATTCGCAAAAGGGCTCCACTAATTTTAGAAACTTTCTATCCCACCGCCATAAGTGCTGTGGATTATTCCAGGTAAGGCTTTGCATTTATTTGATAATTGCCGATAGTAACAACTAACACATCCACAGTCCGCTTTAAGCTAACCAGCCCTAATTATGTCTCTCCATATAATCGCTCAAATCTCAAACAGTTTCTTTTAAAACTCTTCTGTAGTTTCAGACTTGTATTGCCACAATCAAGAGATGCGGCCAACCTTTTCAACAGGGAGGTGTTACACGGCCGTCTCTCCATATCCGTTCCCATATAGGCCAGCCATTCTTTTATTCTTCCTACGTCGTCATTACATAATGCTGGAGCAGATGCAAGTTCTCGGCCACTGCTACGACAACAATATCATCTGCATAGCCGACAATTTGTATGCCTCTGGGAGGGTCGATCTCTAGCTCATATTAATACCCATTGCATTCCATAGCGCGGGTCCTAGGCCAAATACCTGGGCGACACCGCCGATGATGTTCTGCTTTTTGCTTCTTCATCCGTATCAGAAAATAGTACTCTGTTGCGAAATTAGCCACCAATTATTCTGCGCAGGTAAGCAGGTGCGGTGAAGTTTTGTTGCACTGTCACTATCTGCATCCAGTTCGCAGTGTTTAAAGCATTTCTAATATTCAAAGTATTCAGTACACAGATCTTCCTTTAACTATGACTTCCAGTTATGGCTTCACGTTCTATATTGACAACTGTTTGTATTGCATCTATCGTGAATATTGATTTTCGAAACTCAAACTAATTATATGCCACACAAACCACCTGTGGCTTTCAGGGGCATACCCTGACTCTCACTTGCAATACGCTAGAGGATAGGTGCTCGGGCATCAGGGACATGAAGTTTGTTATTATGTGGACTCGCAAAGGCACAGACTTGGAAACCCATAGGGATTCAATGGGTTGATAATACAAAGTATTAGAGCTTTATAGCTTCCGTAACACAATTGTCAACCTCACCTACGCGAGGGGAATCCTGTTACAAATATGAATGTACATACACATATTTAGCAGGCGAGCTCTGGCTACCATAAGTTCCTCATGGAACCAGGGAGTGGGGGCGGTATTGCCTAAAAGGTTTAATGTGGTCATATTAACCGTTACCGAAATGGTCGCGCTAGCACCTTAATGGTGCTTGCTACCGGAACGTACCGGATATACATACAGCAAAGGACCATCAGCATCGATAACAGTCCCCAAAACCTTCGGGGAGTATCTTTATCGTTAATACATACACAACAACAACAACAACAACAGGAAAACACTAAGTTACTGGAGAAAAACGCAGGCAAATCTTCACTGAACATAGCAAACAAAAAATATCTCAGCAAAAAAGTGGGAGGAACAGTTTTTAACCCGAACTCCCCTTTCTATAGAAATGTCAAACAATAAACATATCAAAGATTGAACAAAAGATAAAATTTACATGGCTGTAATTGCCATTGAGTAGCAACTTACCTGCACATAACCTCATGTGTTAACAGAACTCGACACATTTCTGGATTTTTATCTTGTCCTTCGTAAATGATCGCCTAGAAATTTATAATAAGGGGACATTAGAAATTACATACAATATGTGTAACGGTAAGTTGTCATTAACGTAATTATTTATACATAATTGTCAACTTAACTACGAGTAAGTAACAAATGAACTTACAACTACATACAAGAATTGTACAACTTAATTTAGGAATAATTTGTGTAGAGAATAACTAGAAAAAGAGAAAAACATATGAGTGGGCGAATGAATTGGCGGCTGAACGGACATTTAACAAATGACAAAAGGTATGCACATTCGTCATAATTAACGGTTACAGGGACTGGTCAATATTTATTTTATGCACGGGTAGTGAACACATACCACATACATTTGTATATACCCAGCAGCAAATCGTAATAGTTCCGAACTAGTTCCGAACTATCAATAAAAACGTACATGCGCTTGCGCTGCTAACTGGCGAATGTTAGCAACTGCCGGTAAGGCAGTGTTAGTTCTAATCAAATATTCACAATAGTCCCATAGTACAATAGATTAAATTTGTGTGCTCAGAATCGTTTATTTTTAACAAATTATTTTAATAAAATACTAGAAGACCCGGCAGACGTTGTCCTGCCCTAAATTTGGCCTATCTGCATACATTTGAATAAGCTTTTTCCGTCTGACTCTGTCCTCCCCCCTCTTCACCTTTTCCTATCCGTTTATTCACTCTCCCTCCGTCTTTTTCGCTTCATCTATCTCCATCTTCGTCTCATTCTATCTCTTTCTCTATCTCCTTCTCTCTTTTCTCTTCTCTCAATTTCTTCTCATTCTTCTGCATCCCTTATTGCCTGTCCCAGAGGGTGGTATGTATTTTATTCCAGTCCCAGTCCCAGTCCCGCTCCGAGTCTCAGTCCGTCCTAGTCCTAATCCCAGTCCCAGTCCATCTCTGGATAATATATTACTCTGTACTAAAGCACTCATCAACAGCTTTCATTTGATATTCATATTGTATAAGCCCCCTCAGAACCCCCCCCCTCCCCCTCCCAACCTCTCGGCGGGCCTGGTGATGTGCTATACTTTGATATCATTCGCTATAATATTTTTTATTATAAGCAGTTTGTTTAATTAAACACCAAGCAATTACACGGAAGTATATCCGCACCACCTGAAAATATGAGTTCCACTGCGTATACGTAACATTTTATTATTACTATAAACAAATACAAAAAATTGCAATAAAATAATATTGCGACTATGAACTGAGATATAACCTATCCTATGTTTCAAGTTAGATCGAAACTACACACGAGGTGCAAAACAAATTCAAAATCGGTTCAGTAGTTTAGGAGTCCATCGCGGCCGAAAAGGTTGTGACACGTGTTTTTTATATATTAAGATATATATTTCTCCAACTTAGGGCCGTTTACACCATCTCCAGTTAAGTTGGATTTTACCTGGAGGATTCGATATATCAGATAGCTTCATTTGACATTTCCGCTTTGACCAGCAAAGGGTGGCTAAACAACGGTTAAATCGAAAATTGTAAATATTTTGTACAACAAATCGCAAAAATCTATTGTGAATGCACAAAAATTAGCCAAACAGCTGACTTTTGCTTACATTTTTTCCTTCGATTTACTGAGACGCGAAGCTGCAGTTAGTATGGAGAGAACGAAAATTTCTATTTGATATTAGAGAAAAATTACAAAGTTTACAAACGGCGATGGTTACTAGGACATGTTTCTGAATTTCACTTCTTCATCAGCTAGCTTCTCGGGAGCTGAGCACTGAACTCGAAATCTCCAACATTCACACTTTATTACAATGTAAGATGCCTTTATCCACTCAGCCATATGAATTCCCAGCTGCTCGCTTTGCAATTGGTCTCTAAGTATTTCCTTTTTGTTGCTATTTCTTTATACACAGTAAGCTACAAAACAATTATATATGTTTTTCATCCTATCCTTAAATACAGATATGAATATTGATATAATAGTGAACATCGGAAGTACTGCTTATAAAAGCACTGCTATAAACCCAATATTGCTAAGCTTTCGATAGCGCGCCTATAAGTATTCCACACAATTAGGATTAAAAACATAAAGAATTAGTATGTACCTAATGGTGTATAAAGGAACAGCAACAAAAAGGCAATACTTAGAGACCAATTGCAAAGCCAATAGCGGGGCATTCATATGGCTGAGTGGATAGGCATCTTACATTTGTAATAAAGTGTGAATGTTGGAGATTTCGAGTTCAATGATCAGCTCCCGAGAAGCTAGATGAAGTGAAATTCAAAAATAATTGTTTAAAACAATAAGAGCATGTCTCGCTAATTAAATACAAAAATCTCTATAGGTAAGTGACGAACTGAATGAAGGTGGTGAAAACGGTCCTTAAGTACTGTTGGTACAACAATGGCTACCTACTGTCCCGCTCTGCATTGGTTGCGTGTTTTGTGTGATTGTCCGGAGTACTCGGGCGTAAGGGATTTAGATAGTTTTGGTAGAAATTCAAGGGATGATGGGTATGATGAAAGTGGGGACCTTCTCCACTGCCGTCGATTAAGCTGTTATATGTGTTTGCTGTGGATGTTTTCAAATGGAGAAGACGTAGTGTAAGAGTTGGTTGATAAAGGGTGTTTTGGGTTTGAAACCCATCTAATTTTTCTTTTCATTTTTTTATCTAAATTTTTTAGGCCACGGCCCGGAGTAAGTGGATGCTCGACCGATAGTAGCTATGGCTACGAAAGTCTGACCAAGACTCTAAAAATGGTACCACGGGAGGCAGATAGCCCGCGGAGCCTGCTCCGTTTCTACTCATTGAGGTACGCCCTTCGTGAATATCGTGATAGCTTGAAGTTGATATCCCAATGCGGTAAGAGTTGGTTGGCTCGAATGTGGTATTCATTGCCACCGGATGGCATGACCCATAGATTGGAAGAGGTGTTAGATAGACCACCAACCCCACCAGGGTGATGCGAGTAAGCGGGTAACCGAGCCTTGGGTGCTGCTAAGACCTGCATGTGCATTGGTGCATCGTAAGGTTAGACCGACGACGGTATGTACTTAATTAAAATCGATTATTTCAGTGTCCTGCCCTGGATCTTATTAGTACCAGTTCGGAGGTAGTCATTAAACCTGTAGTGCGAAACTGGTACTTTGCGTGACTGTCTTCCATATTCACTGCAGTGTAAATAAGTACGTATGTAGATTTTATTTGCCTGCTTTCTTAGTAAAAATGAGGTCAGCGTATTTAACATTATCATAACGTAGATCTTTTTGTCCAACAATACTCGTACCAACAAGCGATATAGTATCCTTTGTATTGTATCAAGAAAATTATAGCTGCAACATATTTGCATAGAATAATGGAATAGAAGCTCGTCCTAAAAATCTCTTCGGAGGTTATCGCGCCTTACATTTATTTATTTTAATAGAATAATGCTTTTATTCAATATTGTGGATAAATATTTAAAAGCAGTATATAAGGATATACATATGTACATATCTATGTAGCTGTTTTGAACTAGGAATATGTTTCATGCACTGTGACTTTAGGTCTATTGTACCCTATTTTCCTTACAGCACTCAATGCAGATCTAAATCCTTCAGAAAGGCCTTTCTACGGGCTGAGGTACTGTATGCGCTCATTTAGTGTTCAAGGTAAGCCAAGATGATTCTCTCTTTTTCAGGCGATGGTTTCGCATTCGAGAAGAATGTGCTCAGCAGCCTCATCCGAAGTGCCGAGATATACCATTTCCAAAGCTTAGCAGCGTACTCTATAAATATGGAGTCGAAGATGTGTCCAATATACTTGACTTCGGTTGCAGTGTCCACTTACCTCCTTCGAAAGCTCTTGGTCTTAGGAAAAAAAAATAATAATAATACGAGACGGAATATACCCGGAGGAGATTTTCCCTAATGCCCTAGACGTACAATTCAGTCCCTTATGTTCAGCTGTGACATTATTATGGTTTAATAGATTGCACAGTTTTGATGGATCAAATACACTTTCAAATGGGATTCGTCGTTTTTATTACCCCTTTCACTCTGTTCCTGTTTGATCAAATTATCTTTATTTTCATTCTATTAATAGGGCTATAAATTAACTTGATATAATCTACACCTGGCAGCCGCCGTGGTGTGATGGTAGCATGCTTCGCCTACCATACCGAAGATCCTGGGTTCACGCCCGGGCGAAGCGACATCAAAAATTTAGAAACAAAGTTGTTCAATTAGAAGAAAATAGTTCTAAGCGGGGTCGCCTCTCGGCAGTATTTGGCAAGCACTCCGAGTATATATCTGCCATGAAAAGCTCTCAGTGAAAACTCCCCTGTCTTGCAGATGCCGTTCGGAGTCGCCATAAAACAAGTAGGTCCCGTCCCGCCAATTTGCAGGAAAAATTAAAAGGAGCACGACGCAAAGTGGAAGAGAAGCTCGGCCTGAAGTCTCTTCGGAGGTTATCGCGCCTTACATTTATTCTATTTAATCACAAAAATTCTAGATCTCGACTTTGCAATCCGAGAGCTCTCTTCGCCACTAGACTACTTCATTTTAAGTATGTATAAGTAATAAATCATATATTTTTCCTCTATACCGCAAGTAAATAAATACTCCACAACCACAAAAGCAATGTGAGCAAATGAGAGTAGAAATACCTACGCACAGGTGTACACAGCAGCTAAGAGCGTTACGACATTGACAGCATCTACTCACACATTTCATAGAAGACAACAGCATGGGATGCAGTAGATGAGAGAGGTAAATAAATAAATTATTGAGAATGCTGTTCGCAAAAAGTCAATACCCTGGGAGAAATAGGTGACGGATGAATCTGAGAGGATAACAGTGGCGTAGTCCAAGCGATGGCCAATCAGTTTGATTTAAAACGTTGTTTCAGTTGTGAAGTTCTACTACCAGAGTAGTGCTGCAAATAAAAAAATGTATATACAGAAACATTTGAGTGTAAATATTTATTCGACAGTTTAGTGATCCGAAAAGCAGATGAAAAAGCAGATGAACTGGCTAAAAAGGGCGTATACTTTGAAGCTTGCCACGTAGACGTCCCAAATAGACTGGGCGAGATTAAGCTAAGGCGAGAGGTGCACATGATCGACCAAGCGGGAAAGGCGTGGGTTCAAACGCGGGGCTGAAAAGTGTCGAAGATTATGTGTAGGTCTTACAACCTTAGACTAACAAACTTGCTTCTATAATTAAAAAGAGAGGACTGTAGATCATAACGGGTATTCTGACTGGACGCTACTGCCTTCTGGCGTCAAATGCCTTTAAATTAAGCTTGGTCAGTGATAGCAGATGTAGGTAGGAACGATGGAGTACGTTCTGTGCTCGTGCCCTGCGCTTGGCAGGCTAAGACCCACAGCTATTAGGAGTGATACAGCTGTCAGATCTAGATGCAGCAAATAGCTTAAGTCCAGAAAGCTTCTAGTATTTGCCAAGAGGACGGAGTTATTTTATAACACAGGTCCTAGTTTTTGATAGGGTTTTTCAGTTTGGTCGTTAAAACAAACTTCTGGTAACACTATGGACTCATTCAGTCTATGTGAGGTCCTCATGGGCCGGCCAGTTCAACCTAATCTAAGCGATCCGAATGATAAACGGAACTAGAATTATTGAGAATTCCTTAAAATTCGCAACAACATCGCAAGGTACACAAATAAGTTTAGATGACGTTTCTTTTCATATTTCCTTTCCCCCTTTCTTTATCTAGGTCTTTTAAATCTCCGCTCTTACTTTGATATAGTAGAAACGCCACAAAGCTTTTTGCACAAAATGTCGGTTACGCGCTTTTGCACTTTCTAACTAACGCTATGAGTAATGAAATAACTTTATTTATCTTGCAGTAAACTGTAATCACGTATGTATGTATGGCAAAACGAATATTTTATTTGTTGAAGGCACTAATTATATGGGACGCTAAAGTTGGTCAACATAGTACAACAACACAAAAATATCATTACAGATATCACTAACTAACTATTATAGAGCGTTTACATAGTGCGATATTTGTTGTGTGATTAAATGATAAGAACGTTGGAACTAAGCAAAACTACACGCTAAGACAACATCGCTTCTACACAACAACAACCACAAATAAAACGTATGAATGTATAATCAAATGTGTTTAAATGCATTCAAAGGACACTGAAGGATCGCTCATTGTTTATTAAGAGAGCTGTCAAAAACGATTGATAGCGCCAGAAAGGAGCCAACTAAGCTAATTCGGAAATAGTTGTGTTGTACAAAAGAAAACAAGAAACACAAAAACAAATGCGCGTAAACTTGTAAATGTGAAAGGACTCGTTTTTAAATTGTGCCATATGCACTAACAAGTTGTTATCCTTGAATATATATGACGTACATATGTATTGTATTACATAAATATGCACTAAACAACAACAAAAACTCGTTAGTTAGGTGAGTGATTAGCTATAAAACCACAAGTGTCGAATATACCAAACAAGCGGAGGTGAAGCAGCGGCACAGCACTCGAGAAACACCATTCTGGCACAATTTTTAACGCGCGCGCGCTCAACCTTTTTTTACATTGTTTGTATGTATGTTGTTGTTGTTGTTTGTTTCATTCAAGGATATGCGCTTCATCCCTCTAACATTTGTTTGTTGTATTTTCTATAGCTACGTATGTATGCATGTGTGTGTTTATAAATAAATAAATATATTTGTGTACTATTTACCTACACAAGAGATAAATAAACAAAAATAGACAAGCAGACAAAAACAAGTAAACAAACAAACAAACAAAACATTACTAAAGATTGTACTTGAAAATCATTATGGGCATCAGCAGGTCCTTGCTTTGTGTGATCAGCCCGTAAACAACGCCCAACAAGCCAACCTATCGAGTGCGAGTGCTACGCACTTGCTTTCAATTTCTTCTAATTTAAAAATAATTAAATACAAATACCAGGGATTGCACTCGTCCTTTATCTGCTCTATATATATACATATGAATATTTATAAATCTTACTTCCTTACATCCCCCACCTTATGAACTTCGCCACAATTTTTTCTTTCAGTATCGAGTAGCTAACAAATGTGCGCCACCAACATTTTCAAACTCTTTTAAAGCGCGCTGACACTCGAGTACAATGAGCGTAGGCTTAGAGATAATGGCAAAATAGTTGTTTGTAATTGATGAAAAATGCATTCCAACAACAACCACCATTGTGAGTATCATTGATGAGTTGTATGCGGAATTATTAGCGCGTGTAGCAATGGCGTGCACAGTGGTTGGAGAGAAGCTGTTTTGCAATAAAAATTTGCTTTGACGCAGACTCGGAATCATAGTAGAGGCATATTCAACGTTCGTTTCAAAACGAGGGTTCAAACTTTAATGCAGCTCTAGTACATTTAATCAACAACTGCCGCTCCCAACTCAGTGTAGGTCTTCCACTTCCTCTGCGCATAAACTGCGTTGTCGAATAAAGTACTTTGTTGGCGAAGCATTTTCCTTCAATCGAATAACATGACGTAGTCTGCTAAGCTTTTGGGCTTGTATTCGCTGCACTATCTTCATATCTGTGTAAAGCTCATCCAGGTCATCATTAAACCTCCTTGGATACTCGCCTTCGGCATCAGGGACAGGACCACAACTCTTCCAGAGAACTTTTCTCTCGAACACCCGAAGACCCATCTCGTCCTCTCTCGACACCGTCCATTACACCGAGCCATACATCAGGCTTAGTATGCTGAGCGAATTATAAAACGTGATTTTTGTTCGTTGAGAAAGGACTCTACTTTTCAATTGCATACTACAGTCCAAAGTAGCATTTGTTTGCAAAAGTTATTAGTAGTAGTTTCCATTAATGCTGGTTCCCAGGTACACGCAGTCCTTCACAGTCCCGAATTTATAACCGTCAATAAAGACGTGGCTGCCACGGCGCGAACGCGTACTTCAAATCGCGTCTGGAGGCATGCAATCATCTGACCATACTTTGACAGGAGTTAATGCATGCTCTTTACCAACTCTAAGCCTTCGTGGTTGAACTGCTCATCGAGTAGTCTGTCATTACTTGGCGCCTAATTATCCTTAGTCGGGATATTGTCATTCTCAATTCGTCATAGTCGGTTGCCGGAACATGTTTTCCGTCATCGGCGATTACCGTATCGGGTTCGTCTTCTCCCTCGCTAACTGGTAATGAGGAGAAATGTTCCTTTCACAACCTAAGCAAACTCTGTACACCAGTTACCAGGTCGCCATTATCATTCCTGCAGGAATCTGCCCCGTAGTACATAGTATATTTTATGTATTCAAAAAACTTAGAGCAAAATCTGTTGCCTACTGCACAATTGTATTCTTTCTATTTTCTTTAACTCACAGACCCGGAGTTTACGGTTTTGGTATTTGGTTGGCCTCTTTTTCCTTCTTTTTCGCTTCCTCTTCTGACTTTCCCTTCCCTTCTTATACTTAGCCCTATCCTATCCTTATCCTTATGCTTATCCTATTCTATCTTTATCTTATCCTTATGCTTATCTTATCCTTATCTTTATCCTTATCTTAAAACCTTATACTTATTATTATCCTTATCCTTATCCTTATCTATCTCCCTTATCCTTATGCTCATCCTTATGTTGTTGCACACTCACAAATTGTCATCAAAGTCCTATAACGGGAGTCCAATGAAACTGGCTGTTTCAACGGGGGCGGGCCATAGGGAGATAGGTGTTAGAGGCGTAGGTTCCAGGAGGAAAAATGTGGTGTCATCCTTATCCTTATCGTTATCCCTCATCCTTATCCACATATTTATTCTTATCCTTATCCTTATCCGTATCCTTATATTTATCCTTATGATTATCTTATCCTTATCCTTATCTTTAATCTTATACTTATCTCTTATTCTTATCCTTATCCTATTATCTCTTATCCTTATCCTTATTGTTATCCTCATCCTTATCCGTATCCTAATTCTTATCCTTATCCTCATCCTTATCCTTATCCTTAACCTTAATCCTGATCCATATCCCCATCCTTATCTTATCCTTATATTTATCCTTATCCTTTTTTCGTCAGCTTTTTTCACTCTCTTTCGTTTTCTTTATCTTATCGTTTTTATACTGCTAATCTTTTACCTTTCTATTTCTACTCCATGACCTTTTCCTTTCAATTTTTTTCTCTTTTTCTGAATTGCTATTGAGCGTTTTTAAGAAAAAAATTTCAGATATTCTGAAATGCCCCAATTTGTTGTATCAGAGTGCACGAGTCTCCCAGGTAAGTCAACTTCGAGTTTCTTGTATGGGACATTGAGAACGGGGCTCGCAAAACATTTACCGGCATAAGGCTTTGTCGACTCTTTGTGTGAATAACTCTGAGGTCCTTTTTATGATATTTTTATTTAAACGGCTGCATTCTTGTGTACCGCGTTTCTTCCTAATGCTTGCGGATCACTGCTTACATACTTATATTCCTAGGAGGCGGGGCCTATTCTATCAGATATCTGTTATGATACCCCGATTTCTGAGTGTAAGCAGGAACTGTTTGTACAGCATTTCCTTCTTGTTCTTTACTGGAAGTATTCACGCCTCACTATGTAGATGATGTTCGGGCGACATAAGAACACATCCCGTGGCAATTCTGAACGCAGTGTTTTAACAGGCCTACAGATTTCTCTCAGTTTGTGTTTTTTAAGCTCGTCGAACATATCGGGGACGCGTAGCACATTGCTACTCCTACAGTTTGTGGTAGCTTTCTTCTCTGTAGGATGTCAGCATAGTTTGTGACTATGTGTGAATAACTTTCGGGTAGACCCGTACTCATTGTTAGATCAGTAGGAGGCAATAATGTTCGTGAACCTTATGATTATTGAAGGATCGGAAATGGATTCATGTATATATTCCTGAATTTGCCCACTGTGCAGCGCTTACGCTTGCATCATCACAATCACCAAAACACAAACAAAGTAGCTACCAAACATCAGCCGGGCTTAACTTTATAGCCGCAAAAACACGAACTACTCAAGTATCAGTGGGCAGGTCTACGAGGCGCATTTTTGCCAACATATGTGCACACTTTTACATCAGAACGAAGAAAATTTATTAGCAAAGCACTACTGGAGGGGTGCAGAGGTAACAACATCATAAATATATGCGACGATCTATACGAAACTCATTCAAATCAAGCCAGCAAAAAGGTAATCAGAAATTAATTTTTGTAAGCCCGCACAAAAGGGCTCATCCATACACATTACATTCATTTATCTGTCTGTCCATATTTTGTTGCAATGTGTAAAATAAAACAGGAAGGGGAGGATGTATAACCTCTCAGCTTACAACTATCATCCCTTATTATCCCTTTTTGTCAGTTTAATAATTTCTGTCTTCTTTTTTGTATTTGTAATTTATTTATTGCATGATGTTGTTGTTGTAGCGCTGCATGAAGCAATGAATTGGAAGCATAAATTAGGAATTAAGGTAAAAGTGAATTAGAATTGTAAGAAAAATCAAAAGTACACTTCGCCAACAAAAACAATGCTGCGCAAGTACGTTGTAAACCTTATCCCCCACCCTCCCACCCTCCTTTGCAAATTGTTAATAGTTGCGATCTGCAGCCACATGTGACCATTGGACAGACGAGCAAGTGATTTGTGACGTAATAATTTTTGCGTAAGCAAATAACAAATTTTGCACTTTTTTGTTTTTCTTTACAACAACAAAGTTTTTCCGTGCTTTTGACATATTTCGCCCTTTTCAAATATGACACAAGCAATGTTAATGGGTTAATGGAATTCTTATGTTTTTGCACAATTTACATTTTTTGCCTAATGTCTTTAGGCGTCAGCTGTGCTTTCAATTATTTTCAACGCATACATTTCAACTTTTGGTTTATTACTTTAAGCAGCGTTCCTGATTGTCTGGTGCCGTTTTAGTCCTACCTCAAAAACTAGGTGGGTTGCTTGATTGTTTTTATAAGTTTATAATAGTTATGGGTTGCCGGGTTGAACTGGCCGGTACTTGAGGACCACCCCTAGACTGATGAGTCCATTGTGTTACCAGAAGTTTGTTTAACGACCAAACTGAAAAAAAAACTATTAAAAATCAGAACCGCTCTATTGGCAAATACTAGAAACTTTCTAGGGCGTGGCATAGGTCTTGGTGCTTCTAGATCTGACAGCTGTATCCCTCCTTATAGCTGGAGTCTCAGTCAGGCAAGCACAGGGCACGAGCACAAAACGTGCTCGATCGTTTTCCTTCTCCAACCCGCACTTCCTACATCTGCTATCAGTGACCAATCCTAATTTAAAGGCATGTGACGTCAGAAGGCAATGTCCAGTCAGAATACCCGTCACGAGTCTACAGTCTTCTGTTTTCAAAAATAGAAGTAAGTTGACGCGGCTGCAGTTTACGTTTTTTTCTTCCAGTGTTTCTTCTGCTTAAGTTACGCCTACTACCTGCGCCTGAAATGCTACAGTGATGTGACAGCTTGTAGGATCGATGCTTTTTCAAATCAGCACATTATACCGTAGACCCTACTCCTTCCACTACTTTGGAATCATCGGTGTACACGTGTATCGCCTCGTCCGCCATTTGGGCACCCTTACGCCAACCACCCGCCCCGATTGTGGCTTTAAGAGCCCTTTGAGCGCAGATACGGTATCAGGTAGTCTATTCGTCTTGTAATACATTGATGACGCTATACTACTATGGCTGTATGGTCTGCGTTCTAGCTGCCGGAGGCTCTGAGCCTCGTTGCTGTTGTTAACGCTATTTTCATTGCCACCAGGACTACAAGTAGAATGTTCGGAATGGCATACAAACCAGCTGTCGGGGTTGTTTTCAGAGCTCCCGTTATGCTAAGCATTGATAGCCTGCATACCCCCTCTAATTTTTGAGGTAGGCTTCTCTTTGTGTGGCTGTTCACCAAACAAGGACTCCATAGTATTTAATAGGCTAAACAATCGCTGTTAATACCCAGTAAGAGAGAGAGCGCGACCTTGTTCCTCTTAGTAAACATGAACACATCCCTCCTGGTGGTCAACCCGACGTTAGTTGCCCAGTTATGTATATCCCGAATCACCTTATCCATCAATGAACTAATTGTTGGGAGGCACTTTTCACTTGTGTCAATTGCATCGTCATCTGCGTAAGCCGTAAGTTTGTCCGAACTAACACTAAACTGTTGTTGTTGTAGCGATAAGATTGCTCCCGAAGGCTTTGGGGAGTGTTATCGATGGGATGGTCCTTTGCCGGATACAGATCGGTACGCTCCGGTAACACAGCACCATTAAGGTGCTAGCCCGACCATCTCGGGAACGATTTGTATGGCCACATTAAACCTTCAGGCCATTCCTCCCTCCCCACCCCCAAGTTCCATGAGGAGCTTGGGGTCGCCAGAGCCTCGTCTGTTAGTGAAACAGGATTCGCCGCGGATAGGTGAGGTTAACAATTGGGTTTGGAGAAGCTGTATATTGCGCTGGCAACCTGAAGGGTTGCGCTACACATCCCCTGAATCTGGTATTTTAGTCGCCTCTTACGACAGGAATACCTACCGCGGGTATGTTCTGACTCCCTAACCCGCTGGGGGAACACTAAACTGTCGCCGATCTCTTCAAGAGATGGCTCCGGGGCACATTGAGGGCAGCTGTTGTGCAGACGAATTTGCAAGGCAGAGCAGGAGACAAAGCATATTATTCCTGAAAAAGTACGCTTAGGTATACCCTTTGCCACAAGCGAACTAATGCTAAAAAGTCCACCTAGCGTCAAACCAACATTAGATGGCTATAAACCGCATAGTGTCGGGTATCTAAGCAAACTGGCCAAATTAAAAACTTAAAAGATCTTGTCACGTGTACATCTTAAGTAGGGATAAGATTTCCACACTTGTAAGAGTACTAACATGGACCCTGCTTTATAGGTAGGCATGAAAAAGTCTCTGAGCATCCGTATTTTGGCAGCGATGAGATAGTGATTGAGTCGATGTTAAGTCCTCGGATCGTACGCACATCAAAAACACTGGAAGTATGCCCTCCGTATATCACAGCGTATTCAATCTGATAGCGTGTATTTCGATCAGAGGACGGGTTGATGTACATTTTAATGCATGTGTACCTCGTAATGCATGAATGTACGTGATATGACCACGTTTCAAGCACCGGCGAAGTCGATAATCCTCAGTCCAGTGGAAGAGGTTTCATTGTTTAGACTGAACTTTCCGAGCATCGGGCCAAAAACACTTTTCCAAGACCCTGGCGTTAAAGTCACCAAACACTACTTTTATATCATGGCATGGGCAGCGCTCGTTTGTGCCAACTAACTGTCATAGAAAGCGGATAACGGCGAGATGTTCGTCCTCAGCCGTGAACATCAGTACTTGACAAGAAATTCGCTTATTTACATGGCTACTACAGTAAATGTCTCAAATTTTTATTTTCTTGCTCCTTGCTTCGTACATCGCACTTCGTGAATGCTGGTGATATCGGCTTTTGCTTTCACCAAGACATCAACTGGCCGGACATCTGCACCAATCCCGTTACGGGAACGGACATTCCATGTGCATGTCCTCAAATCATAATCCTCCTTTCGTCATCAGTATAGGATTGTCTTGTTATCCGAGGATTTATTTGTATTTTCGTTGGAGCCGCTTGTCAAGGACAGACTCCCACTCGCAGCCGTACCTTGTAGTGGCCCGATGCTTTGGATAAAATCCTTCAGCTAGCCTTTAACCGAGTATGTCAGATTGGCCTAGCCAACGTAACCTAACCTGTGCTGCTTAGAAGTTTCAGGAATACTTTTCGGTATTTTTGCTTTATTTCAGAAATATATAAGTAGTAGACGGCATTCCTTGTGAAACATAAGGTAATTATTCAGTTGAAATATATTGATTAAGCTTACAAAGTGAGTCCGCCCAAGATTAAGAACAAACAATATCGTATAAAATATTGCTACGCTTCAAAAAATGTATGTGAATTTACTTCTTCTCAAAGTTCGCTCAGCTCAAAGTTCAGCTTGAAAAACTATCACACCATAATTGACCTTGTTCACAAGAATTCCTGGAATTGGGATATCATAAAGTTTGCCTTATTAAAAAATCAACCGTTTTTTGTGAATCAAAAAACAGTTAAAGGATTATCCCACTACCCATGGAAGCGAAAAAACTACGAAGGAAGGAATCTCGGCTTTGATGTCAAACATTTGAACAACAATTACATACAAAATACCAAACTTTTGCTGATTCACTGAGACAAATACAGTTAGCAAACATTCAAAAAATGCAGTCAAGCAACACAAAAACAAAAAACACAAAAAAAAACAAGTAAGGACGGCACTGCCTTCGGCTGTGCCGAAGACTTCATACCTTTCATGAATGGGGCTGAACAATAATCTTATACCGTTCGTAATCTCCAAATAATCGGATGTATAAGATAAGAAATATATAGTGAACAGATGTACATACCTAAACGATTTTAAGATAAATATAAAATAAACAAGTAAGGAAGGTTAAGTTCGGGAGTACCGAACATTACATACTCAGTTGAGAGCTATGGTGACAACATAAGGAAAATAACCATGTAGGAAATGAACCGAGGGAAAACTGGAATGTGTTTGTATGACATGTGTATTAAATGGGAGTATTAAAGAGCATTTTTAAGAGGGAGTGGGCCATAGTTCTATAGGTGGACGCCATTTAGGGATATAGCCATAAGGTGGATCAGGGTTGACTCTAGATTCGCTTGTGCAATATGGGTATCAAACGAAAGCGAGCTAATGAGTATTTTAAGAGGGAGTGGGCCTTCTGGACCAGGGGTGACTCTAGACTTTGTTTGTACGATATGCTGGGTATCAAATGAAAGGTGTTAATGAGTATTTTAAAGTGGGCGTGTCCTTCTCCGTTTTTGCTAATTTTTATTAAGCGTATATATAGTAATAGAGTAACGTTCCTGCCAAATTTCATCATGATATCTTCAACGACTGCCAAATTACAGCTTGCAAAAGTTTTAAATTACCTTCTTTTAAAAGTGGGCGGTGCCACGCCATTGTCCAAAATTTACTAAATTTTCTATTTTGGGTCATAAGTTCAACTCATCTACAAGTTTCGTCGCTTTATCGGTCTTTGTAATGATTAGCGCACTTTTTCGGTTTTTCGAAATTTTCGATATCGAAAAAGTGGGCGTGGTTATAGTCCGATATCGTTCATTTTAAATAGCGATCTGAGATGAGTGCTCAGGAACCTACATACAAATTTCATCAAGATACCCAAAATTTACTCAATTATGTGTTAACGGACGGACGGACGGACGGACGGACGGACATGGCTCAATCAATTTTTTTCGATCCTGATTATTTTGATATATGGAAGTCTATATCTATCTCGATTCCTTTATATATGTACAACCAACCGTTATCCAATCAAACTTAATATACTCTGTGAGCTCTGCTCACTGAGTATAAAAATGGCGAAAAACCACCCTATCTGAACGATCGGTTGTATGGGATATATATTATATATAGCTCCGATCGAAATGATTTTTTCATGAAATCTTCTATGATATATTAGAATAATATCACCGAGTTTCAAGTTTATACTTTCTAAATTGCGGCAGGAATGGCCAAAATCGCCTTATCTGAACGATCGGTTGTATGGGAGATATATCTTATAGTAGTCCGATCCTATCGTATCGACAAATGTCTAATATAATACAAAAATACATCCTTGTGCCAAATTTCATTGAGATATCTCAAAATTTGAGGGACTAGTTTGCGTTCAAACAGACAGACGGACAGACGTACATGGCTATATCAACTTAGTTCGTCGCCCTGATCAATTCGCTATACTTAATGGTGAGTCTATCTTCTATATTTATCAACGTTACAAACATCGGACCAAAGTTAATATACCATTTCATGTTCATGAAAGGTATAAAAACACGCAGCGCAACAATTCCCCAAAACCAAAAGACAAATATAGAGTTTTAACCCAACTCTGCACCGATCAATATACCGCCAAAAACTTATAAGTGATGACAACAATAGTGATGATGATGAAATAAATCTGCGACAAACTAAAAGCCATCAATCAATATGGACACAAGCATAAGCGGCAAAGATATGGATCATCTCGGTATGCCAAGAGTAGCATTGCGCTTAGTACAAACAAACAAACAAACAAACATAGAATGTTGTGGTAAAACAATAGACCTGCTGCTGACTTGGCCACAAAACTTTTGGACGCTATGCCAAATAAAAGCGCACTTTGTTAGACAAAGAAGACCAGAAAGAGTGTGTGTGTTCGCGAGATATATGAAGGCTGATTAGCGGAAAATGTACAGAGGCGGTAAATATTTGCACAAATATTGAACGGCCACACTACTGCGTTGTTGGTGTTGCGAATGGTGATGGCTCTCGACTAACGGGTAAAAGTGTGGCTTAAAAGAGACAGACGTAGATATAGCGTAGAGGGGCACTTTGCAGAAAAACAAAAGTTTTTGGCAATTTCATATAAATTCGATGCACTAAAATAAGTTGAACTAAAATTTTGGTTGTCAAAATCAGGTGTGGGATCAGATCTTAGATAAACCTCTCCAAAAACTCCTAGCTAATACCTATATGACACTGCTTTATTTCGCCTTTGTTTCCAAGCTTGAAAAACTGACGAAACTTTATCGGAACATCAAGTTACAAGAATAATTTCGCCGAAGAGAAAGTGAGACCAATATTCGCCCAAAATAAATAATTTGGCATGTGATTGCTTACTTTTAAAACTTTATTTTCATACATTTTTATACCCGCTGTACTTGTACACAGGGTATTATAACTTTGATGGATAACGGTTGGTTGTACAGGTATAAAGGAATCGAGATAGATATAGACTTCCATATATCAAAATCATCAGTAGCGAACAAAAATTTTATTGAGCCATGTCCGTCCGTCCGTCTGTCGGTTAACACGATAACTTGAGTAAATATTGAGATATCTTCACCAAATTTGGTACACGAGCTTATCTAGACCCAGAATAGATTGGTTTTGAAAGTGAGTGAAATCGGATGATAACCACGCCCACTTTTTATATATATAACATTTTGGAAAACACAAAAAAACCTGATTATTTAGCAAATAATACACCTAGAATGTTGAAGTTTGACGTGTGGACTGACATTGAGACTCTTATAAAAAATTAAAAAAATTTTTTAAATGGGCGTGGCACTGTCCACTTATGATAAAATCAATTTTACAAATATTATTAATCATAAATCAAAAAACGTTAAACCTATCGCAACAAAATTCGACAGAGAGGTTGCCTTTACTATAAGGAATGCTGCGAAGAAAAATTAACGAAATCGGTTAAGGACCACGCCCACTTTTATAAAATAGATTTTTAAAAGGGTCGTAGACGAATATATAATTGGTTTTCTTAGCGAAAAAGAGCTTTGTATCAATAGATATTTCACTTTCTAGTGATTTATAACATAACTAGCAAAATTTTCAAATTTTGAAAAATGAGCGTGGCGCCGCCCCTTTTTTGTCTAAGCATTTTTCTATGTTTCGGGAGCCTGACTCGAAGTAAAATTACGGATCGTAACAATTGGGTACACATATTTTCCTTATAGCAGGAACTATTTCTAGTAAAAATAGGGATATGCGCATTGCATTATTACCCGTCTCAAGGTCATTGGTGTAGCCTCTGTATCCTTTTTGCTTCTTTTAAACGGAAAATTATTCAGAATAGAACCATATGTATATGTATTATTGCGCAGTCTTGTAACACTATTAAGCACACAAAAGAAACAACAACAGCATTTCAAGTGTACAGCTGGGTATGTAATGTTCGGTTTCACCCGAACTTGGACTTCCTTACTTGTTTCACAATAGAAACATGCAAAAAACACGGAACCATTATTTTGCCATCTCTTATTTCAGTTATTGCACAAAATCTTCAAACTAAATTAAACATTTTCATTTGTCAGAAAAAATTAAGAAAAAACAGCCGAGTGTGAAATTATAACTTCTAAAAAAAAACGTTTTTTCGGTACCTCTATCGACTTAATCGGTGGTAGCGCCTAGATATTTATTTTATATACTACTTAGGTCAACCGAAAAAAATACAGCACAGAGTTTAGGAATTTAAAATATTACAGAAAATTCGGCGAAAGACGGAAGGTTTCAAACCATTTCTGCTGAATGGGTCTACAGAAAATCACACTATATATTAATATTCATTTCCAAAATCTAGATAATAGAGAAAATATGAGCAGGCAATTATGGAAACATTTTCAAATATGTAAATAATGCAATATACTAGTCGTCTACAAAAGTGTTTGATAAACACTATTGAGCAAATTATTTAAGCAATCGAACAGCGATTTGACTGGTGACCCAGGTTGTTTACTATTGTGAAAGTTTTTTTTTAAACGTTCGCCACTTTTATGAATTCACAATGGCTGCTTAAATCATAAAGATTTTGTAGGCTGTCTTTTTTGATTTCGAATTCAAAACTCATTGCGAACATTTGTATTAGCCTATATTTGGGCTCATAGACGACGCTCGCCACACCTTCTTCGAATGCAATCACTTCGCACAGCAACTTCACCAATAACGTGAGAGTAGTCAAAGAGCCCACGTACCACGCTTCCGTACCTGAAGTAATGCAGTACGCTTTCCGAGCTGCGGAAAATGCACGGGCAGTAGTAGGTAGCCCATTAAGGAAGGTAGAGACTCGGAGAGACTCGCTACTACAGAGTGTAGCACTGAGGTTAACCAACCCGCTTGGTGCGTAAAGAATTTCTTCCCTGGACGTAACACAAAAACAAATTGTGCTAAGCCTCTTCTTACTTTCCCACAAAGTTTAGTGATCGGTGAGCATGGTGACGAGACCTGAAACAATATATTATCTATAATCCTATTTTCATTATGTGCGTATGCAATAGGCAGTAAGATTGGTATTGGAGCTGGGGCTCACAATAGTATCGCGGCCACTTAGTCCATTGTTGCAAGAGCCGGTATCACCAATTCGCAGTGCAGCGATCACATATAATTCCTTGAGCATGACGGCAAGGAAATGTAGATGCAGTAGAGGTTTGAGTGTTACCTTCGAACTAGAGCTTAAAACAGCGCGTTTGCAAAGCTAGACTGTGTCTGTTTAACGTGGATTTTTGCCATCACACTCGAATACTGGTGACGCGCAGGGTACTAATATGCAACACGACGTGTGGTCAACGGGTATGATGCCTCTCATATCGAATTAGAAATCGTTCTCGCGCTAGTCGAGATAGTAGCACAGCGTACCGAATTTATATCAGCTTAAGGAAAGCCAGTACTGGTAACATTCACATAAACCCAGGGGTGTGAGATTTTGCGGCTTTTGCAGCAAAGGAACGCCATACACTAGAATAGGCCGTTAAATGGCTGTATCGCAAAACACCAAGGAAACACCAACTTCTTAATATATGAGAACATCACAGTTGTTCCTCTGTTCTCCTGCTCTGCTATATTGTCATTCCAAATCAGCTTTCTATACAGAGTCCCTTCCAAATACCTAATTAACTTTTTCGCTATAGTCTTTCGTCCTGTCCCTCATTTTGAGTGGTATTAGATTTGATACTGAGCACTTTCGGGTGAACAGGCAAGTTGTGTTTTTTGGTTAGCCTATAGTATTGAATGCCTTCATTACACATTACTGATGATGCCATCTCCATTAAATTGCAAAAGGGCTACGAGAAATGTCGCTACATAACATCACGTTGGACAAAAGGGGATTTGGAATTGCAAACAAATTTATCTTTAGTGCATTTTGAATGGTAGTGCATAATGCCCATCTATGACACACAGCCAATAGTCAACTGTGAAAACTTTATGACTTTACTATGCACTGTGCAAACATTCCTTGCCTCGTATGGATGGTTGACTCCGACTACGAGCTACTATGGAATGCTAGTAGTAAGAGAGTGAGCTAGACGACGAAAGCTAGGTGTCTGGTTATAACAGAAGCTGCTTGTTTGCTTGTGCTGAGATAGTGATTTATGATTTTATGCATTTTTTTGTGTGCTTATGGAAGTTTAAACGAGCGGCAAAGAAGTACCCAATCATTTAGCGATGTTTGCAATAAAAGCAGTACAAAGAAAAATATTACACACACATAAACTCGGGTACCAACTGAGTTGAGCTGATTAAAAATGAACGTCAAGCTATCTCTTTAAGAGAAATAAGAAAAAAACTAGCAACAAAGAAATCAAAACAAACTATGCAACAGGGACATCGACAGAGACACCGTTATGCAGGCGCAGGAAATACGAAATAAAGTAGAAAGAGAATGAAGCAAAGAGAGAACGGATGTAAGGCTGTATGTATGGACAGAACGAGCAGCATGCGGATGGAGTTGACTATGTCCGGTTAACTGTGAATTTAAATACGAATTTGTCAAAATAAAACGATATAAAAAGAAAAAAAAATACTTAAATGGAAATAAAAATGAAAAGCAACATGCAATTGCATGCCATATATGAATAGAGGAGTGAGTCCACAGCAAGCAGTAAAACAAGGACTTCATTTGGAAAAATTTTTTGCGCGGCTTGTACTTGCTGATGCTGACATTTACTATTTCTACAACAGCAGAGATGAGCAAAACAGCGGAAGTAGCGCAGTGGATCTCTGTTGGACAATACAAGTGGGGACTGACAAAGGAGCACTAGTGTGATAAGCGAATAAGTTATAGAAATGAAGATCAGAATATATTGTTACGAATATTAGCAAAACTAAGGGGTGCTGCCATCTCAAGGCCGACGCTAAGCAGTGACGTGAATTCACATCAATAATTCAATCATTATGTATCTACATAAACGAAACAATAATTGCGTCTACACATATGTACCATGTACGTATACGAGCAGCGGAGAATCAATGCACAAACACATGCATATATCTGAGATACTCCTGAAAGTATGCAATGAGAGAAGCTATAAAATCGTGCAATTGTAGTTACAGCTGAGAAGTTTGAGAGCTGATGGCAAATAGTAAATTCTGGAAATGGAAGCGCCTAGAAGATGCGAACGTTGAAATCAGAGAGTATAAAAGGCAGCAAATGTAGAGGCGCTGGAATTCAGTTTGATTTGAGCTATCAAGCAGTTTCGATTAAGACGCTATCTAGCGAGCCATAGCCGTATTATTTTGAAAGTCAGTTTCATTTAAGCTATCAGTTTGGTTGTTAAGCAAGCTAGTTGCAAAGTATAAGTGTTATTATGAAGTACTTTAATAAAGGCCATTTTTCCATTATTCAATATTGGAGTTATTTATTCAACAGTTTAGTGATTCGAACTTAGCAGAAGGGCAAAATAAGAGGATTTGCAAGTAAATTCGTTACAATATGTTCACTATAGTCGGAGTAAGTGGCGGATCGAGGATCAGGTCAAGGGGGTGGGATCTATAACTCAAATTTATATATATATAACAGAAAATTATGAGCTACCGTATAGGAACAACTAGCCAAGATAAAAAAAAGGTTAAAGAGATTGACATGAGCAAAATTTTAAGGTGTAGCCAGGAGGTAAAGTAGGTTTGAAACTTTACTTCTTTTAACTCAAATCGAGTTAATTTAACCTAATCAACAGCATATTCTACTCATACATAGTATATTCAAATCGTTACCGGCATACACAATACTCATTTGAAGCATTTTTCACTGGCCTAAAAGACAAGACGTTCTACACCAAGAAATTTCAAAACTACAAACAAAAGTGAGAAAAAGAAACAAAAGTTGAAGTCAGTCTGCCCTACCAGGTGGGCTCAGTCACACGAAGCAGCTGGAACGTACATGGAATTGCAACCGGCTGTTATTGAATCTTTGGAAGAAATCAAAACGTGGAAAGATCGAGATACTTCGCAAAAAGTATTGCAACTTTTGACTGCGATTTCCACGGTTGAATTCCAAATCGCCTGTCACATTATGGAGTCAGTTAATTCGATTGTTTTGCCTTTGAGTCGAGAATTACAATCTAAAAACCAAGATCTGAGTGAGGCAACTAAGTTAGCAGATGACGCTTTGAATGAATTCACGTACAAACGAGAAGACACAGATTCTACTTTCCACTTTATTTATGAATATGTTGCTAGAATTTGTTCTGAATACGAAATCACAATGAAAATGCCACGCCGTTGCAATCAACAAAAAAATCGTTGCAACGTTCAAGCACAAAGTATTGAAGACTACTACAGAATTTCTTTTTTCATTCCGTTTCTTGATACGTTCATTTCCCAGCTCTAAAGTCGGTTCTCGGATCACAAATCCATTTTCCAAAGTTTCAGGCAACTGTTTCTCAAACAAGAATTCAACGAAAGGAAATGCGCTGACCTCTACACATTTTATGAAGATGTCTTGGTTTGTTCAAAAGAAATTTTCTATCTGAAGTCAAGATGTGGAGACACCGAATCCATGGCCAAAACATCCAAAATGCGCTTGATGCTTTACTGGCGAGTGTTTTTCGATCAAAAATCTACATGTAAAAAAGTTTATATATGACGCGATCCGAGAAAGCACCTACTAGACAAAAGTGAAATCTTACACCGCACGCTCTGGAAGGTGCTGATGTACCATTCAAACCCATGTAAAGAATCTTTCTATGTATTAATATTTTGTTAAATAATAGCGATGTTATAATTTCTGATTGCGCCTCATGATTATTCAGTAAAAGAACTTCCGTAATCAATCATGATCCAACAATCGAGTTTTTGATGCTTAGTAGGTCCCTTTTCTCGGATCGAGTCAAAATTGTGCAAACACCAATCTGACGATATTTTTCAGGTCATCAATAGCAAGTCATTCAAGAATGTCGATAAAATTTTGCGAATCTTGGCAGTACTACCTGTAACTACAGCAACTCCAGAACGATCATTTTCGACTTTAAGGAGGATCAAAATTACCTGAGAAATACGATGGGGCAGGAACGACTGAATGGTCTTGCTTCTTTAATATCCATACCCATATTGAACTCACCGAGGACGAAATTCTAGCAGAATTTTTCAAAACCTCGAAAATTTACTAATGTTTGAATGTAGCCTGCTCTTTACTTTTAAATGGAATGTAATAATAATTAATAAAGTTCTTCAATTTTAAGCAAAAGTATTTATTCTATTTTATTTTTAGTCTTGCTCATGTTACATTTTTCATTCCCTAACAAAATTGGAAATTAGGAGCCGATAAAAATTAAAAAAAATCTCTTATTTTCCTAATGGGGGGTTCGGGTCCGGACTGGTCGGGGTTAAGAAGGCAAATTCGAAAGAAATGAAGACGGCAAAAAAGGTCAGTAAAATTAGAGATCAAAAATCAAAATCCTAAAGAGTCAATAGAAATACGTTGCAAAAATGTTTGCGAAGAATCCCGATTACGTCACCCGAATAGCAAAAAAACCCTAGAATGAGTCATCTATCTCTTTGGAGTCAATTTGTATCTAGCAAAGGTAGACGAAAACTGCAGAGCCTGGAAAGAGCTTAAGAAGGAAAATTAGAAGCATCAGCTTAATGAAGTGAAAATCTTCTATTGACAGATATTGTTCCTAAATAGTTAAGAAATAAAAAATAGATTTAAGGCGCGATATCCTCCGAAAAGATTTTCGGCCGAGCTTCTATTCCAAATTTCTTTGTGCTCCTTTTAGTTTTCCTACAAATTGGCCGGACGGGACCCGCCGACTCCATGCCGACTCCGAACGGCATCTGCAAGGCAGATGAGTTTTCACTGAGAAGCTTTCATGTCAGAAGTACACTCGGGAGTGCTGTCAAACACTGCAGAGGGGCGACCCCGTTTAGAAAAATTTTCTTCGAATTGAAAAAAACTTGTTTCCAAAATTTTGATATTGCTTTGCCCGGGGCCTGGGTTTAAGGCATCTTTGGTGTGGTAGGCGGAACACCCTACCACCACACAACGGCGGCCGCCTAAATAGTTAATAGATATAATAAAAGCTACAAACAATGTAAGCAGACGAAATAACAAACAGCTACACAACATGCATGTTGGCACAGCGAATATGAGATACAGGAGAAAGAGGAGAAAAAAGAAAATTATTCGAAAAGGCTGAAAAGAGGGCTATACCCTGGGAGAAAAGATAATGAGGCAACTGACCGGTATTAAGCGGCTAGAGAAGTGTAATAAGTCTGATTTTAATACGTTTTAAGTAAAGTATGCGAATAAATTAAATTTGAAGTTCTACTACCATTGTAGTGCAGTGAGAATGTTTAAGTATTTATTAGACAACTCACTGAGCGAACAGATAACAGGAAATCACAATATATAAGAAATTACGTCTAATAAATGCTTAATTTGAGTGAAATTTGAACGATCCAATAGCAGATAAAAGTAAATAAATACATGGCACAATAACTTTCGAAAAGATTTTAGGCTGCTCTTTTCAAATTTGCCTTGTGCTCACCTAAATTTTTCCTAAAAACTGGGACCTACATTATTTATGCCGACTCCGAACGTCATCTGTAAGGCAGATGAAATTTGGAAGGCGGAGCACGCAACCATCACACCAGGACGGCCGCACTGCAGTACCATCTATAAAACACCGAGAAATCCTCTATAAAAGTACCTCGAATGCTGAACGTCACCCAAGAAACTGAACAAGTTAATGTGTAGTTCGTATGTTAGCTCAAAAAGGAACGATCTGCCATCATCCCTTTCCAGTTTCGGTTTTTGTGCCATCTTCAGTGCCACTTCCGTTCTCGACAAAACGCCGAAATTGATTTGTCTTCAAACCAAATTTGACAAGGTCCGACGAAATATCATTACAATATACGTAAATTATTCTATTATTACACAATAATTAGTCAGGAGGTACTTCAAAAAGGTTGACATTTTAGTCTACTTATAAACCTCGAAACTTCAGTGAAGAATATACAAAGTAATTGATACTGGAAAATATAATTCAGCAACGAAAGTGATGGTTTTTATTTGGTTCGTGGTGACTTTTGGTTGAACGTAGCGTAAATTGTGTTTGGAGTAGAACAAAGGCAGAACCATTCCATGTTTATGATATGTTGTTGCTGTAGCCATAAAACCACTTAAAAAGGTTGTTGGGAGTGCTATTGGAGTAACAGTTGTTGTTTTGTGTAGTAGTAGTAGTTTTATATTCCTGGAACCTGGGCATATCCCTCCGCTCTCTTCTCTTTATTGTGTTGAGGAAAAAGCCAAAAAAACCTATTTCCAGGTTTCACTCCAAATATATTTCTAGATCTATCTCTGGACATTAAGATTTTCCAAATACTTTAATAAATTCCTTTCCCTTCCCTCCTTTTAAAAACCTACAACACGTCCCAAAATTTGTTTGGTAAGAGTTTATGGCATACGCCTCATAATTTTCATCATATCGGATTAATGAAAGACTTCTTTATGATAATTTTTCTGACTCTCAAATGGGCATATTCTTTCAACTTAATTTACCGAACTCTTATCACGCCCCTTACGTAAGTTTATAAAAACCTTACAACGTATTTGCAAACAACATAGCCTCTGAGCTAAAACGTTAAACTAAAGTTGTACAAATTGTTTGCTTAATTGTTAAACCATTCAACAAAATAGGGCAGAGAATGGAGATACACGAACAAGTTTGAGGTAGCATCCGGATGAAAAAAATGTTACTCTTTAATGTGAAGTGTTTCAAATTGGCTCAAATAGGATGTGACATGGATTTAAGGAAAAACATTGAAGCAAAAACTAAATGATTGACTAGGTACTTGGTAACATTTGATAGACGGCTATGGAGTGCTGAAATGATCTGACAACGCCGGTGGTTATATGAGGCAGGCATCTTAGAGACTAATTGCAAAGATGTGCCAAATATAATTTATGTGCCTATGTTGAGGACTACTTCAGGCTTTCGAAATGCAAAAGGATGACATGCAGGCGTATCGGATGGGAGCTTTCATCGATGAGTTGTGTTTACAATGGCGTTAAAATAGTTGAAATATACTGAATGTGAACCTACCACGCTTATGAAACTATCTTTAGATTGTTCTTAGACCACATTCTCAATCAGAATCCCAGAGAGGCACGTATAGCATAACGCCGCTAACCTAGATCCAGAGTGCACGACCATCTTCGCGGAAGGCTCCACGCTTAATGGTAACGTGGGTAGTGGAATCTATTCAGAGGATCTTTAAGTTTCCCTAAGCATAGGACTGCCAAGCCACTGTAGCGTCTTCCAGGCGGAATTAACTGCTATAATGGACTCGCGCATTGGCTATTATCCAAGAATCCCACATCACAATTTACTCTGACAGTCAAGCGGCAACAAAAGCCCTCCAAGGCAAGAACACCTCATCGAAATTAGCAATAGAATGCAGACAGACCCTAAACGAACTTGCATCGCGGTGCGAGACAGTTGTTGTATGGGTCCCAGGTCACAGCAGTGTACCCGGGAACTATGCTGCCGCTGAACTAGCGAGGTAGGCTACTGAAACAGACAGAGCAAAGCCAGCTGAAGGACATTGCTCCCCCTCTTGTGCGTGCAAATACTGGCTCACATAATTTTTCACGAAGAAGGCAAATTCCAGATGGACGCTGGAACACACATGCGATGTGTCTAAACAAACCTGGCCTCGCATAAATGAGAATCGAACTAGATTCTTCATTAACCTCAACCATGCCTGCTTAGGTCCACTGATCGGATACTAACTGCCTGATGGGAATACACGCCGAATGCATGGGAATTCCAACCAACGATTTTGTCGGAGCTGCTCCTAGCGGAGATCGTGGGCATGATGGATGCAGTGGATAAGATGATATCCAATTGCCTGATGGTAAGGTTAGAAACTAGGTGGGCCGTTTGTTCCTAAAAAAAACCAGAACCTATGTCCTCTTGGTAAATACTAAACACTTTCTGCGACCTGCTTTTATGCTGCTTTTAAATCTGATAGTTGTGTCATTGCTAATATCGAAGTTTTAGTCTGGTGAACGTAGGATATGAAAAAAAGAACTTGCTTAATAATTTCCTTTTGCAGCCCGCACTTCTCACGTCTAAAACCACTGACAACACTGACTGTTAATGTCGGACCTTGCGTTTGTATTCTTCGAAGTACTTATTTTAGAGATATGCATTTCGCATAACTATCTTGAGTATCTCTTAACTTGGCCTCCTGCTTGTGAACAAAATTTGATAACCAATACTGTCTTCGAAGTTCCTCTAATCACCAGTACTCTGTTCTTGCAACAGATGAGTCTAAGCTCATCAAAAGACATCATATTTTTCAAGGTAGAGAGACGCCTCTGGTCTTTTGATTCCCTAAGATCCATTTCGGTTTCAAATATTATGTTTAGCTTCACAACTTTTGCTAACGAAATTCTACAGAATATCGGCCTCGGATTCTCCGTACCAAGAGCGGCTACCTAATCAACATCTAGAAGGGATCCCACTTAATGAGGTATAAAAAAGTAAGCTCGTCTGACACAAGTGGAACCCGCCTTGCAGGCAAATACCAGACCCAAAACCAATTTTATGAACACTAAAATATGGACTTAAGTGATCAAGATGGCGAACTGAATGGATTGTCTGTCTGTCTCTTTAAACCTTCGACCCAGCACGCCCAAGTAGCTTTTAAGAAGCCGTTTTGATGCCATAAAATTAGCCTAAGCCTTATGAGTATTATATGGCATATACGATACAGCCAGCCAAAGTTGTTAATTATATTAGGAATACTTGGAGGAAGGATCTTAAAGTTATTCTAGCGAGAGCCTGGCATTTACTCAGAAAATGCTCATCTGGGTTGTCTGTGATATATTAGAAAGAATGCCTTCTAACCCCGGTGAATTTATTGCCCAAGCAATTTCCTCATCGACTAATATCTTTCCAATATTACGTCAGGTGTTTCCTGATGTACCGTTTTTGCCATTATCGCTACACCTGATTCACCGGAAAGTGAGCTTCTGTAAGGATGTCCATTTTCTCAACAGCTGGTCCTGCCCATTTTAAACCAGCGCGCTTCAAAGAGGTTTTATTTGAATGATTGCTAGCAAAGATCTTGCAAAGTTTTGCTGAGTCCTTCCCAATCGACTCGAAATATACTTGTCAGAATTTTTTCTTCGCAATGCGTACGTCATTTTTATTTTCCCTGTTGGAGCCCACATACTTCTGAAAGCCTGCGTTTGAGTGACATTCCTGAGCTTTAACCTTAAGTAGCTAAGGCTTTCATCCCACCCCGTTGGGAAACTCTTCTTGCTACTGGATATGGGGAAGATTGTCTATTGACTAATTCTTATCTCTACAGGACCTATCCTGCAGAGCTATCCTTTCGAATAGGCTCCAAGATATTATTTTTGCAATCCGGTTTGGTGGATTTGCCTCAGTCTCTGATATCAAAAAGGATCATAGGTTGATCCGACAGGGAGATTTTCGTCGAAACCTTCCAGTTCTTTACTGAAAGATTTTGGGAGTCAGTTGCCATCGTAATTTCGAAGACCTTGTCTCAACCTGAAAAGTCCTGATTCTATGGGACAATTCTGAACTCTTCTTCCTGGCATGCTGTAAATTAATCTGCAGTTACTACATTACTACAGACGTGGGACGCACTTTCCCCTACCCTCTTTGTCAAAGACTTCCGCTTCCCACTCTGGTCCATACGCTCGAGCACCCCTAGGAGCTGTTGGTATCGTTAATATCATCCAAGATATCATCTAGTGTTATCGATGTTTAGAAAGTCTTTGGCTTAGCATGTCTGAGACTCAATTCAAGCCTCTTTTGCTTTGAACAATAGAGTTTCTAACTTTTGAGGTATGAATATTAATGAAATTTGCTCAGCTGGTATATTTTAACTTCCGATTTATCGGAGCTGATGAGATGGGATAGAACTTGAATCCTCCTGATTATTGCGAAGAAAGTCTCGGGCACGGAAAGGTTATCTCATCCCCGAACATGGAGGAACTAAGAGAGAAGATCCCAATCTCTCAACTCCCGAGAGATGATATCCTCAGACAGGTAGTCTTTCAGAAAAGATAAAAAGTGGAAATGGGAGATAAGGTTACATGAATTGCAGCCAGAGTTGAGAGCATCCAACGCCTTGGAGTGCGTGGAAAAGCTAAACTAACTAAGAACACTCAACAAAGTACTGCTGGCATTGGTCCCAGGCTACAGAGAAATGTAGGGTAATAAGCAGGGGGCAGCCTCACGAGAGAGGCAGCGACTGCATCACCCATTGGTCCTGAGCCGCCTGAAACATTATTGTTAAAAGAGAGGGAAAGGTGGGAAGAGCACTGGCGTAGTGCGCACAGTCTAAGACAATCTAAGTACTGTTAGGAGGTTATAATACAAATCGCTATAGGGCAATCGTAGACCTTTCGAAAAATAACCTAAGAATTCTGACAGTTATAGCCATATGCAGAAATTGGGCATACAATCAAATGACATCTGTCGGTGTTGTGATCGTTCAGCAGAGGACGGCGCAAACTTATTCTCTTGAAATTCGATGCAATCTCAAGACGTAGGGCTATGTTTTTGGGCACGCCATGGCCAGAGCATCACACCTTCAAACCCTCAAGCTAGGATTCGTCAAGCTGGTCGGTTTGAATGAGGTTTGATTGATTGATGTGAAGGAGATGAGGGCACAACAGATCAATGGTGCAATCCTCAACAATTATCTATCAATATATGGATTTGTATATGCCAAAAAGCGTCCAGGTCGGTCGTATATATAATATAAATTCTCATACAACCGATTGTTCAGATCAGAAGACCTTACTTGTTTTAATAACACTCTGTGCCTTAAATTGTACGCTGGTAAATCTGAGTTACAGCTTTTACTACGAAAAAGTATCTTGTATAGATTAAGTATCTATCAGTAAAGCTAAGCAAAAATGTAAACATCAATTTAATAAGTTTTATGCGTCTTTCATGTGCCTAAGTATTCACTTAAGCAACCAAGTAGGCGTGTCCTTGCTTATTGTATTAGCTAACAAGCAAAAGCTGTATAGAGAAGACCTGCTTTGAGTAACAATGCTTTGAAAAAATCATATCGGAAGCGGCTGGTCTCAATATTTGTATTCACCCCTCTTCGTCAGCCTACGACAAAGCACGCACGCGACACACGTTGACAAGCGGTGGGAACGCGTGCGATACTCAGGAATATGACGGAACTTTAATGTACTTAGACGACCTAAACTTTAACTGATGCAAAGGCAGCAGCAATTTTCGAACAGGAAAAGAACAATCATTTGATCGGATTAGGTTGGATTTGAAATTACATCTGATATAAAAGAAATTGTATATGAAGCGCTAGCAGACCAGTAAGAATGAATTGGCAGTGAAAAGAGGGTGAAGAGAACATGAAATATGTGTGTACTGAAAGTTTTTTTTATTTCTCTTTTTTTATGATTTGTATTTGCAGAATGGCATGTGAGGTGCGTTTGCTGCTTGCTTGCGTTATCTATTGCACAAAAGATTAAAAAAATAAAAAAAAGTTGTAGCATACAAACAGGCGCTTAAAGGTGACAAGCCTACAGTTTTGTTTGCGTATAAATTCTTTCTTATTTTCATAGTTGTTATTGTAAAAAAATCTGCAGGTTGCATACAACAATTATTCTTTACTCTTTTGTATGGTTGTTAAACCCTTTCAATACAACTAAAATATTGCGCATGCAGTGGCGTAGTGAGGGGGCCAAGGGGGCATCTTGCCCCGGATGCTACTCACAGGGGGTGCCAAATGGTCCGCAAAGCAGAACTTCCTGGATGATTTTTATTTTTATTATAACTGATTTCTTGAAAATATTGATTTCTGGAAAAAATTGTCTATACTAAAAAATGCATGCATATATCCGGAACACCTGCGACAGGTTGTAGAATAATTGAAAGCATATATCTTTTCTCCTAACATTCAATGTTACGATGGGAATTATTAAAAATGCTTTAACAAAAACTGTCAAACATGAATCTGAAACACGATGGAGCGCCAGAATACAAGCGGTTAGCGTAATCGTCAATGGGCTAGAGAATGTACATAGTAGAACATTTAGAACATTTACCAGAGGACATTAACACCACAAGTGACACCAGAAACGAAGCTACAGTTCTGTTGCAAAATATACTAAATTTTAGTTTCATAACGGGGATGAATTTTAGAGAAGCGTATCATGATCTTAAATCATTAGCGACTGAACTATCCGAAATTCGAGACACTCTCTGTGAAAAAGCAATAGAAAAAGCGAAGTCTCTTTGTGAAAAATGGGATATTGATATAGTAAAACTTATAAGAAGGCACCGCAAAATGCCCGGAGAATCAGCTAGAAGAGGTCTTTCCGCAGAATGTGAGATTTCGCGTCATATGAAAAGTATTCTCGATCGCCTCCAACAACAATACGTACAAGATTCACATGAATAATGACCTTAATTTTAAATTTGGATTTCTCTTAGACGTTGAAAATTTTTTAAACAAGGAAAATAACGACTTAAAAAGAAACTGTAAGAACTTGGGTGAATTTTATTATAAAGATTTCGATGGAACAGAACTTTTTATCAAAATATGTGACTGCGAAATATTAGTTCGCAGTTGAAAAGAAATTGAACCTAAAACTCCGTTAGAATTACTTACTTTTATAATCTGATATGGAGATGTTTTTCCAATCGTGCGAGAGGCACTTCAAATACTCTTGACTATCTCAGTATCAATTGCTAGCTGCGAACGTTCATTCAGCAAATTAATTCGGGCACACCAAAAAAAATAAGTTGAGCCCGGGCGCAAGAAAACCTCACTACGCTACTATGCGCATGATGCATATATACGTATGTATGTATAATGTGTATCATGTGTGGCAGGTATGATTAGCATGTAAATCTCTCTCTTGAAACGTATGCATGCATGTGTGTGCCTATGGATTTTTGTTAAATTTGCTGTTAGGTGTGAGAGTAGTACTTTCTATGAAATATGCAAATTAGATGCGCTAAAATTATACTTCGTTATCTATCGCTTTCATATCTCATTTTTTCTTGTTAGTGCGCATTTAGTCGTTCGTTCGGTTGTATGCGTCCGCATGCCATTCACATTATGGCTTCATAGTTTAAGAGTGCGAATAATTTTAAAATTTTGAAAGCCATGAAAATTCAAGAGAGGGGATCTCTTTAAATGTATGACTCCAAAAGGGTGCATACTGAACAAAAAAGAGTAGTTCGAGTTATTATCGTCGAGTCATCGGTTTCTCATTGGTTTCTTATCGGATTGCTGAAGCCGGATAACAGATGTTGTCATTGATTTTATGTTGAAGTTTTGTCGGTATCTGTATCATAACAAACGATGAGCTGTCGATAACAAATCGATAACACACCGACAAGAAATTGGTAAACTCCGATAAAAAATCAATATATTTTCGATATCAAATCGATAACTTATCGCTAACATTTCGATAAATAACGTTTGATAACTTTTTGATACCAAATCGAAAGTAATACCTTTTTTTAATATCAATAACTTCCTATTCGTTAACAAACCGAAAAGTTTTCGATTAAAATCCGATAATAGTAACTCATTGATATCATTTACTATAGATAGCAAATTTAGAACACTTCGATGGAAAATGGATAACTTGTCTATACCTCATCGACAACACACCTATAACAAACTGATAACTCACCGATAACAAGCCACTGAGATCGTCATACTCAGGAAGAACGATTCTTCACTAACAGCAATATGATGGAACCAGAAGATAGAAACAAGTCTGCGAGAAGAGGGCTACACACACTATATGGATATATCTTCTCTTTGAATAGATAGCTGCGCACAATATACCGATATGTCTTCTCGCTGAAGAGACAGCAGAAACGGTTAAGAAGTGAGTAGAGATTCTGTTCTGTCGATGCGACACTGGAACAACAGTGGAGCAGTAGTACTGCAGGAAGGTTGGTCAGTGAACTGATTTCTGAAGTGAAGCCATGGTTGAAGCGACCACATGGAGGGGTCGACTTTTGTCTGGCTCAATTTTTAACCAGATCGGGTTACTTCAGTCAATACTACAGAAGGGGGGAGATTCAAAACCCGAAATTTCTGCATGGCATCAATATAGATGATTTACGTCACACCATCTCCAAATATGTCCAACAACGAAGTTGGGTAGAAGAGACACGTGGCGACTTATTCCCGCGTAGTGTCATCAATAACATGACATGCCGAAGTGACAGCTGGGATACGGTCAGCAGATATGTGAGGCATATGCTTGTGAGCGAACAGGAAATTGCATGCATAGCTCTTTAGCGTGAGAGTAGCCATTGAGCTCAAGTAGCGCGCACCCATATCGGAAGTAATGCTACATATATGTAGTCCCAGGTATGGGGAATTGCGCGGGCCTTGAGAGGTTGTGTTTTAGTGTGTAGTCCTTCAAATGAGTCCTGCACTTGGAGAGTATCGCTGGTGGGATTAAAACACCCCCACGGGGGCATAAAGCATTTCCTCATTCCACGTAACTTAAAAAAATTACCCTACTTCTTAGTTTTTGACTTCGCCTTCGCCAGCATCTTTGTCTCCATCTGGGCAAAACTTCATTAACCACACCCTCATTATAACTATCCCTTATTTCTTCCTTTCCTCTCTTCCACATTTCCTTTTCATTTTACTTGTATTCTTCCTCGCCCTTTTCAGTTTCCTTGATTATTAATTAGCCTTCAAATTTATATTCATCCTATGATAAGACCTAAGCAACATCAGGAATACTTCTTTAGCATAAATTTTAGCATTGAATAGGGACTTAATTTGACAGAGTAAATATTGGAAAGCTTCCTTGACATAATGGAAGCCTTTCAAACCCATTTTGGAACGGCCGTAAAAAAAATCCTGGCACGGGTTCTAGCTCTACCCGGTCTCTAATGAATATTGCATAGCTTTATACCAGTTTTAAATAGGGGAGTTTCTCTAGCTCCATACATTTCTATATGATAATGAGGAAAAATCTTCCCGGAAAAAGTTATTTAGAATTAGCCGTACATATAAAAAGTACACCCCTCTCTACTCTGAACAGAGGCGGATCCAGGCTGCTTTTTAGGGGGCTATTTCAGTCAGTAATTATTTGTCCAATAGCTGATGTGTTTTGAACAAAGTTAACATCAAGATACTTTATACGTGAAAATGCAATACAAAACAACAAGGGAAACGTATAGCAGACCCTTATATTTTAGGGGTAAATTTATTATTATTTTTTTACATTGTTTAATAAATTAACAATAGTACATCCAATTATTTGACATCATTTTTATCTTCTGCATAGTTCATATTCACACAGTAAATTTAATTCTATGCTTCCCTTTTTTTGCTTAGCTTTCAATTATATGGTCAATATCAATCACAATATCGAAATGGGTATTTAAAGTGCAAGACCAGTGACTCTGTTCTCGGACATTGTGGACCGTAACCACGTTTTCAACAGGCGAATTGTTGAAAAAACTCCTTTCAGCACAAGCATTGCTAGCTGGAAGCGTGGCCAGAATTTTCATAAGAGCATTTATTGATGGAAACGCATATTCATTGCAATCATTTAAAACTTTTTCAGCTGATAGTGGAATTGATTTTTTGTGTTGCTTATCAGACCAGCGTTCTGACCACACTTCGTATTCTCCATCTAGATTTTTTTTTCCTCCAATAAGAGATGCTTATCGTTTACCAAGATCTTGGACAAGCTGTTTAGACAAATTCTTTTTTTGTAGTGTATTATCTTTGATGATTCGCGATGGGAGTAGCAAATTAAGATTAAAAACTTGCAATGTATCTTCAGGTTATCTACCACACACACACACACACCACACACACACACACTCTCTTGTAAATCAAGAATAATATGGTCAGAAGAGGTATATAAATTGCTCTCTCTTTTCGATAATACTCTGCTGCGTCTGATGAAGTGTAAATTCGCCCGATGTATTTGCTATTTACAAATACTGCATTTAAATAGTGGGTTTCTGGGACTTCGTGAAAAAAATTTTGTTCCCCTCAAATCCGCTACTGACTCTGGATCCAAACACTTTACTTCTGAGATTGCACACTGATGAAATCGCTCCATCGGCAAACCCTGGGTAGCAACTCAATAAACTCTCCGTGAATCTGCTGCAAAATGTTATACACGAGATTGTGATTATTCTGTTCATGAAGTAATATCAATCCCTCGTGGAGAAACACGAGAGGTAACGACCTTGGGAACAGCCGCAGTTATCTGATTTTGCCAGTGAACGAACGTGATCATGAAATTGGAAAACAGTCACTATTTTACAAGTATTGCTTATATGGCTGTTTTCTAATAGTTTTCACAAACAGATTTTAAGGACTATCGTTTTTGAACGGCTCCTAATTAGACAGCTCTTCCAAATATCCCAAAAATAATTTTACCCGTTAAATACGCGTTTTATGTATTATTGCTTAAAAAACACAGCAATCATCTCTATTTTTACCCTTTTAAGTACATATGCACTTAATTTTAAATCAGATAATAAGTAGGGTTAGGTTAACAATACTGTGGGTACCACGCTTTAATGAGAAAACCACCAACAAAAATGCCATGTATTATTCGTTACATAATACAGTAGCGATTCAAATCGTAGCCCAATAAAAGGGAAAGATCCCTTAGATAACACAGGCCGACAAAATTTAACCAACAATCAGACCCAGAAGCCAGACTATATATTTTCAAAGGTGTATGATGCGCTGAATCTAAATTTGGCCTCAGAATTGCTCTATCAGCTCTGGTTTTCGAGATATCCTAACCTAAATGTGCAAAAAATACCGTTTTTGCCCATATTTGAGGTTATGTAGCCTTGCATATGTTTTCTTCCACACAAAGCTAAAGGATGTCACCTTTAAATACAAAGTCTTCTTCTTTCAAATGGCGCGAGTTTGCTAAAATATCATTTTAAAATCTTCATGTTTCTAAATTTTCCTATACCTGAAAATCGATTGAGATAACATAGACATGATATAGTCGATTACTAATTTCTTAATTGAGTCTTATTTTTCTTAAAATTTTTTTCTCACACCATAAGTGTGCTAACTCACCTCACCCCTACACTATCGAACCCTCGGGTACCAAGTCACACACAGCCCTAACCCCTACAAGCCACCCCTATCATACCGCAAGCAGGCTAACATGGACAGCGTTTACTCGCATATTTTTCTTAAAATAAGTCTTATTTATCTAAATATCTCAACCACAAGTGGGCTAACCAACTCAACTGTTTAACCCATCAACTCCCGTATCCCCTAACCCCTAGAAACTACCCCCACCACACCACAAAAAACATACAAATTTCAAAATGCGATATCTCAGCGAATCTTTGAGCAAACTCGACGCCATTTGAAAAAGAAGAAGACTTGTATTTAAATGATGCCATCCTTTAATTTTGGTGAAGAAAACATCTGCAAGAATACATTATCTCAAATAGGGCAAAAACGTATTTTTTGCACCTTTAAGTTAGGATATCTCGAAAAACCAGAGCTGGTATGAGGCCATATTTGGATTCAGCGTATAAAATCATTCGAAATTATATAGTCAGGTGGTGTTACTCCAACAGCTGATTTCTTCTTCTTGATAATTTTCAAGCAACGCTTTGGTACAACAAGATATCAGTTGATCGAAATCAATGCTAATTTTCTTTTGACTTAACGTTCTGCTGCACGGCGTATTGCATTAAATTCGCTTTGCCATCACCATTATGGATTCGCTTTAAAAAGAAAAAATAATAACAATAACAAGAATTTACTACATTTTACCTCAACACTGTACATATTTGCACATTTGATTGTATATATTTGCGCCGCAAAGACCATTATTACCAGTTAATGCAACAACAATAACATCAAAGTGCAGCATCAATACTCGTATTGTAGTTGTAGAAACAATACCAAATGGCGATTATACTCATATTTCATGCATTTGTGGGTAATTTCTAAAATTTTCAAAGTATCTACTTGCCACTTACAAAATACACAAATATCCGCGCTTATTTTTCCTGCGCCACCCTCTCTCACTATCAGCCTTTAGATTGCGCTACTGAATTCAGCTGCCAACAACTGGCAACCGGCGGCGCTTGCCCAATCAAATCAGCTAATCTCGATTTCACGCATTATTTTTCAAAAAGTGAAATCTGAAACTTGCGCTGAAAAAGCGCCGATTAATTTGTACAGATAAGTGACTGAAATATTTTATATAGGCAAAAAGCAATATTCAGCCGGTTGGCTTGAGCTCAATGATTACGGGGCGAGCGTAGTTTTGGATGAGTGAGCTGTGCACAGACGATGCTTTTGGAGTTTTTATACCAGTTGAGCAGAGCTCACAGAGTATATTAAGTTTGATTGGATAACGGTTGGTTGTACATATATAAAGGAATCGAGATAGATATAGACTTCCATATATCAAAATAATCAGGATCGAAAAAAAATTTGATTGAGCCATGTCCGTCCGTCCGTCCGTCCGTTAACACGATAACTTGAGTAAATTTTGAGGTATCTTGATGAAATTTGGTATGTAGGTTCCTGAGCACTCATCTCAGATCGCTATTTAAAATGAACGATATCGGACTATAACCACGCCCACTTTTTCGATATCGAAAATTTCGAAAAACCGAAAAAGTGCGATAATTCATTACAAAAGACAGCTAAAAGCGACGAAACTTGGTAGATGAGTTGAACTTATGACGCAGAATAGAAAATTAGTAAAATTTTGGACATGGGCGTGGCACCGCCCACTTTTAAAAGAAGGTAATTTAAAACGTTTTGCAAGCTGTAATTTGGCAGTCGTTGAAGATATCATGATGAAATTTGGCAGGAACGTTACTCCTATTACTATATGTACGCTTAATAAAAATTAGCAAAATCGGAGAAGAGACCACGCCCACTTTTAAAAAAAAATTTTTTTTAAAGTAAAATTTTAACAAAAAATTTAATATCTTTACAGTATATAAGTAAATTATGTCAACATTCAACTCCAGTAATGATATGGTGCAACAAAATACAAAAATAAAAGAAAATTTCAAAATGGGCGTGGCTCCGCCCTTTTTCATTTAATTTGTCTAGGATACTTTTAACGCCATAAGTCGAACAAAAATTAACCAATCCTTTTGAAATTTGGTGGGGGCATAGATTTTATGACGTTAACTGTTTTCTGTGAAAATGGGCGAAATCGGTTGATGCCACGCCCAGTTTTTATACACAGTCGTCCGTCTGTCCTTCCGCATGGCCTTTAACACGATAACTTGAGCAAAAATCGACATATCTTTAATGACTTAGTTCACGTGCTTACCTGAACTCACTTTATCTTGGTATGAAAAATGAACGAAATCCGACTATGACCACCCTCACTTTTTCGATATCGAAAATTACGAAAAATGAAAAAAATGCCATAATTCTATACCAAATACGAAAAAAGGGATGAAACATGGTAAGGTAATTGGATTGTTTTATTGACGCGAAATATAACTTTAGAAAAAACTTTATAAAATGGTTGTGACACCTACCATATTATGTAGAAGAAAATGAAAAAGCTCTGCAGGGCGGCGAAATAAAAAACCCTTAAAATCTGGCAGGTATTACATATATATATAAATTAGCGGTATCCAACAGATGATGTTCTGGGTCACCCTGGTCCACATTTTGGTCGATATCTGGGAAAACGCCTTCACACCACTCCCTTTTAAAACTCTCATTAATACCTTTAATTTGATACCCATATCGTACAAACTCATTCTAGAGTCACCCCTGGTCCACCTTTATGGCGATATCTCGAAAAGGCGTCCACCTATAGAACTAAGCCCCACGCCCTTTTAAATACTCATTAACACCTTTCATTTGATACCCATATCGTGCAAACATATTCTAAAGTCACCCCTGGTCCACCTTTATGGCGATATCTCGAAACGGCGTCCACCCTGGAACTAAGGATTACTCCCTTTTAAAATACTCACTAACACCTTTCATTTGATACCCATAACGTACAAACGCATTCTAGAGTCAACCCTGATCCACCTTTATGGCTATATCGCTAAATGGCGTCCACCTATAGAACTATGGCCCACTCCCTCATAAAATACTCTTTAATGCCTTTCATTTGATACACATGTCATACAAACACATTCCAGGGTTACTCTCGGTTCATTTTCCTACATGGTTATTTTCCCTTATGTTGTCACCATAGCTCTCAACTGAGTATGTAATGTTCGGTTACACCCGAACTTAACCTTCCTTACTTGTTTCTTTTGAGAGTTTTGGGTGTTTGCACATATGGTGACATTATGTAGGAATATAAAAGATATATATGTCATCATATTTGAACCAAAATACATATACATAGTACATATATGCATGTTTGTATGTTTGTATGTTTATGCATTTTCGATACACAAATGTCCACCACTTAAAGTGTCCAAGTGTTGTTTCCTCTTGTTCCAATTGTTGGTACGTACTCGTACCACATAGTATATATATAGGTATGAACACATATTTATAGCTTTTGGCCGCTTTATCTGCCATTTAACTGAGACACTTTACGAGTTTTTCGCATTTTTCGCGTATGATTGGCGCCCCTGACATCTACGTATCGCCAGAAGTCATATGTTCAGTGCCAAGTCAGCCAATAAAGTGGGCAAGCAAAGCATTTTTTTGAAATTATTTTATTTTCTTTCATTTCATTATTTTTCTATATTTTATTTTATTTTACTTTGCTTTATGTTGTTATATCGGCCTACTGATTTGTACGATCGCGGGTTCGAATCGAGCTCAAGGCCTAACAATAATTTTTTATCATTATTATTGTTATGATAATTTTTTTCTTAATTGAAAAAATTTTTAATTAGACAACTGCCAAAGCTCGTTGTATAGATCCATTTCGGGAACTGCTAAATTCCTTCATCGGCAACGTTTAGGCGCCGCTGCTATAACCATTCAGCCATCACAGCGGTTTTTTGTTTGTCTTCATTAATCCTACTTCTATTCTGGTTCGTGCCAATTGATATTCACAACACTGCGACATCTGTTGCAGAATGGATGTGAAAATTGGACTTGTTTGATGGCAATGCTGCCATAGTGTCATATTTTATTGACACTTTTTTCCCCGTGCTCTGGGATGTATTAATAATGTTACTTTGCTTTATTTTCTTAATTTATTTTATTTTATTTTATATCATTTGATATTGTTTTACTTTATTTTATATTTCTTAATTTTATTTTATTTTTATTTTATATTATTTTATTTTATTTTCTTAATTTTATTTTATTTTATTTCATACTATTTTATTTTGTTTTCTTAGTTTTATTTTATTTTATTTTCGTAATTTTACTTTTTTATTTTATTTTTGTTTTATTTTATATTATTTTACTTCATTTGATTTTCTTAATTTTATCTTATTTTACTTTATTGTATTTTCTTAATTTTATTTTATTTAACTTTTTTTATTTTATATTATTTTATTTTATTCTATTTTATTTTGTTTTATTTTATTTTATTTTAATTTAATTTATTTATTATATACATGTTATTTTATTTTATATTATTTCATATATTGTCTTATTAAATTTTATTTATATAATATAGTTAATCCAGATAATAATAATAAAATACATCTTATTTTCTCTTATTTTATTTTATTTCATATTATTTTATTTTATATTATTCCATATTATTTTATTTTATTTTTTATTTTATTTATTTTTATTTTATTTTATTTTATATTATTTTATATTATAATATTTTATTTTATTTTATATTATTTTATTTTAACTTATTTTATTTTATTTCATATTTTTCGTATATATTTACTTTTCTCTTATTTTATTTATTTTATTTCACTTTTTTTATTTTATTTTATTTTATTTTTATTTTGTTATTTTATTTATTTATTTTATTTTCTTATTTTATTTTAGTTTATTTTATTTTATTTTATTTTATAATATAATATTTTGTTTTATTTTATATTATTTTATTTTATTTTCTTATTTTATTTTATTTATTTTATTTTATTTTATAATATTGTGTATTGTTTTCTTAATTTTATTTTATTTTCGTAATTTAATTTTTTTTTATTTTATTTTATTTCATTTTATTTTGTCTCATTTTATATTATTTTATTTTATTTGCTTAATTTTATCTTATTTCACTTTATTTTATTTTCTTAGTTTTATTTTATTTTTTAATTTTATTTTATTTTATCCTATGTTTGTTTGTTTTAAAGGTGTGTTCAATTTATACTTATTATTAAGAATTCATGAGTTTAACACCGGCTTATAATAACTGAATTTTAAATAATTTTGTTTTTCTTAGAGAAACTGAAAAGAAAAAAAGAAACATTTACTGGCATATTGCGATGGTACCATTTCGAAAACCGCCACGAATTCATCGTCAGGCAATCTCGTAATGTTATCAAAGGTTTCACCGAGATTCGAACCGCGAATCACAAGGTGAAACTGCAGTTGTGTTTTTAGTGTAGAAATAAGATAAACTGAATTAAGCAAGGAGACAAATATAAGCAGGATAGCCTAGTGGTTAAGGCAACTGCAGTTTCACCGTGTGATTTGCGGTTCGAATCTCGGTGAAACCTTTGATAACATTACGAAATTGCCTGACGATGAATTCGTGGCGGTTTTCGAAATGGTACCATCGCAATATGCCAGTAAATGTTTCTTTCTTTCTTTTCAGTTTCTGTTAGAAAAACATAATAATTGAAAATTCAATTATTATAAGCCGGTGTTGAGCTTATTTTATCTTAGTTTATATTATTTTATTTTATCTTATTTTATTTTATTCTATTTTATTTAATTTAATTTTATTTTATTTTAAATAACGTTATTTTATTTTATATTATTTCACATTTTTGTCTTATTAAATTTTATTTATTTTTCTTTTCTCTTATTTTATTTTATTTTATTTTATATTATGTCTTATTAAACTTTATTTTCTCTTATTTATTTAATTTAATTTTATTTATTTTATATTATTTTATTTTATTCTAGTTTTATTATTTTATTTTATTTTATTTTATTTTAATTTATTTTATTTCATATAATGTTATTTTATTTTTTATTATTTCATATTTTGTCTTATTAAATTTTATTTATTTTCTTTTCTCTTATATTATTTTATTTGATTTTATTTTATATTATTTTATTTTAATTTATTTTATATTTTATTTTATTTTATCTATTTAATCTTATTTTATTTTATTTCATTTTATTCTATTTTATTTAATTTAATTTTATTTTATACTATTTTTTTATTTTATTACATTTTTTTACCTATTATATTTCGGTTTATTTTTTATAATTTTATTTTACTTAATTTTATTTCATTTTATTTTATTTCTTTTGTTATTTTTTTATTTTTGTTTTATTTTTAACTTTATTTTATTTTATTTTGTTTCACTTTCTTTTATTTTATTTTTTATTTTATTTTTATTTAGTTTATTTTATTTATATTT
>JARSSU010038690.1:0-51457 GCA_029619165.1 Eurosta solidaginis
ATAGAAGAAAATGAAAAAGTTCTGCAGGCACGAAATCAAAGAGCCCTTGGACTCTCATTAATACCTTTACTTTTGATACCCATATCGTACAACTCATTCTAGAGTCACCCCGGTCCACGTTTATGCGACTTCTCGAAAAGGCGTCCACCTATAGAACTAGCCCACACACCTTTTCTTTAAATACTCATTACACATTCGTTTGATGCATATGTACAAACAAACTTCTAGGGTCACCCCTGTCCACCTTATGGCGATATCTCAAACGCGTCACCTATGGACTAAGGATTACTCCTTTTAAATCCTCATTCATACCTTTAATGTGATATCCATATCGTACAAACGCATTCTAGAGTCACCCGTGTTCCACGTTTATGGCGATATCTCGAAAGGCGCCACCTATACAAACTAAGTCCCACTCCCTTTTAAAATACTCATTAACACCATTCGTTGATGCCCATATGTACAAACAATTCTAGGGTCCCCCTGGTCCACTTTATGCGATATCTCGAAACGGCGTCCACCTATGGAACTAAGATTACTGCCTTTAAATACTCATTATCACCTTCTTTTGATGCCATATTGTACAAACAAATTCTAGGGTCACCCCTGGTCCACCTTTATGGCGATATCTCGAAATGCGCCACCTATACAACAACCACCACTCCCTTTTAAAACCCTCATTAATACCTTTAATTTGATACCCATATCGTACAAACACATTCTAGAGTCACCCCTGGTCCACCTTTGTGGCGATATCTCGAAACGGCGATCCACCTATGAACTAAGGAATCTCCCTTTTAAAATGCTCATTATCACCTTCTTTTGATGCCCATATTGTACAAACAAATTCTAGGGTCACCCCTGGTCCCACCTTTATGGCGATATCTCGAAAATGCGCCACCTATACAACAACCACACTCCCTTTTAAAACCCTCATTAATACCTTTAATTTGATACCCATATCGTACAAACACATTCTAGAGTCACCCCTGGTCCACTTTGTGGCGATATTTCGAAACGGCATCCACTATAGAACTAAGGCCCACTGCCTTTTAAAATACTCATTAACACCATTCTTTTGATGCCCATATTGTACAAACAAATTCTAGGGTCACCCCTGGTCCCACCTTTATGGCGATATCTCGAAAACGGCGTCCACCTATGGAACTAAGATTACTCCCTTTAAAATACTCATTAATACCTTTAATTTGATACCATATCGTACAAACGCATTCTAGAGTCACCCCTGGTCCACTTTATGGCGATATTTCGAAAGGCGATCCACCTATAGAACTAAGGCCCACTGCCTTTTAAAATACTCATTAACACCATTCGTTTGATGCCCATATTGTACAAACAAATTCTAGGGTCCCCCTGGTCCACCTTTATGGCGATATCTCGAAACGGCGTCCACCTATGGAACTAAGGATTACCCCTTTTAAATACTCATTAACACTTTCATTTGATACCCATATCGTACAAACGCATGCTAGAGTCACCCCTGGTCCACCTGTATGACGATATCTCGAAACGGCGTCCACCTATAGAACTAAGGCCCACTCCCTTTTAAAATACTCATTACACCTTTCTTTTGATGCCCATATTGTGCAAAACGCACATTCTAGAGTCACCCCTGGTCCATCTTACGGCGATATCTCGAAAGGCGTCATCTATAGAACTTAGGTCCACGCCCTTTTAAATACTCATTATACCTTTCATTTGATACCCATATCGTACAAACGCATTCTAGAGTCAACCCTGATCCACCTTTATGCTATATCCCTAAAGGCGTCCACCTATAGAACTATGGCGCACTCCCTCATAAAATACTCTTTAATGCCTTTCATTTGATACACATGTCATACAAACACATTCCAGGGTTTCCCTCGGTTCATTTCCTACATGGTTATTTTCCTTATGTTGTCACCATAGCTCTCAACTGAGTATGTAATGTTCGGTACACCCGAACTAACTTCCTTACTTGTTAAGTTTGTGCTTTATTTTTATATTAGTTGCATTTATATTTTAACTATTTTTTAAGTTTATATCTATTAAATCTGAGATTATTTTTTATTGTCAATTTTTAATCATCAATCATTTTATTTAACATATATTAAATATTTTATTTCAAATAATTTATTTAAAATTTTATATTTCTAATTTAATATCAGTTTTTTATTTTAAATATTTTGGATTTGTTTAACTGTAAGTTTAAATTATTATTTAAATTTATTTTATTATTTGTTTTCTTAAATTTTTTTAAGTTTATTTTAATTTTTTTTGTTGTAAGTGTGTGCTTTATTTTTATATTTAGTGCATTCATATTTTAGTCTTAATTATTCTTAAGTTTACATCTATTTAAATCTGAGATTATATTATTAATTATTTTTCTTTGTTTTTAATTTAATAAAATAATTTTTTTTATTCTTTTTTTTGGTTTTTCGTAATAATAATTTTATTCGAAATTTTTTTTACTCATAATTATATTTATTTTTTCTTTTTATTTGTATATATTTTTGTAGTAATTTTTATTTTTTACTTGTATTTAAGGGTTAGTGGTTTTTAGTTTATCTCTATGTATATATGAAAGTCTAAGAGTAAGTGTATTTTTATTTTTTTTATTTTTTTTCGTTACTTAAAATTGTTTTCTGTGGCTATTCCAAATTTCATTCATAAATTTTTTATTTCAAAATAAGGCTTTTTAATTTTCTTTAGCTTATGCATGACTATTCAGTAAATTTTTTTGCTTTTTTTGTTGTATTTATATTTATACTCAGCTGAGCAGAGCTCACAGAGTATATTAACTTGTTCGCATAACTGTAATCCTAACGGCATAAACTAATCGAGATAGATATAGACTTCTATATATCAAAATGATCTGGCGAAAAAATAATTCATTAACCATGTCAGTCGGTCCGTTAAATACGATAACTTGAGTAAATTTCGAGATATCTTGATAAAATTTGGTATGTAGGTTCCTGGGCGCTCATCTCAGATCGCTGTTTAAAATGAATGAAATCGGGCTACAACCACGCCCACTTTTTCGATATCGAAAACTTCCAAAACCGAAAAGTGCGATAATTCATTACCAAGACGGATAAAGCGATGAAACTTGGTAGGTGCGTTGACTTATGACGCAAAATAGATTAGTATAATTTTGGACAATGAGAGTGGCACCGCCCACTTTTAAAAGAAGGTATTTAAAAGTTTGCAAGCTGTAATTTCGCAGTCGTTGAAGATATCATAATGAAATTTGGCAGGCACTTTACTCCTATTACTATATGTGTGCTAAATAAAAATTAGTAAAATCGAATGACGAACACGCCCCACTTAAAAAAAAATATTTTAAGTCAAATTTTAACAAAAAATTTAATATCTTTACAGTATATAGTAAATTATGTCAACATTCAACTCCAGTAATGATATGGTGCAACAAAATACAAAATAAAGAAAATTTCAAAACGGGCGTGGCTCCGCACTTTTTCAACTAATTCGTCTAGAATACTTTTAAGGCCATAAGTCAAACAAAAATTTACAATCCTTGTGAAATTTGGCAAGTGTGTAGCTTCTATGACGGTAACTGTTTTCTGTGAAAATGGCGAAATCGTTGAAGCCACGCCCAGTTTTTATACACAGTCGACCGTCTGTCCTTCCGCTCGGGCCGTTAACACGATAACTTGAGCAAAAATCGATATATCTTACTAAACTTAGTTCACGTACTTATCTGAACTCACTTTATCTTGGTAAAAAAATAGCCGAAATCCGACTATGACCACGCCACTTTTTCGTTATCGAAAATTACGAAAAATGAAAAAAATGCCATATTCTGTACCATATGAAAAGGATGAAACATGGTAATTGGATTAGTTTACTGACGCAAAATATAACTTTAGAAACAACTTTGTAAATAGTGTGACACCTACCTACCATATTAAGTAGAAGAAAATGAAAAAGTTCTGCAGGACGAAATCAAAAGCCCTTGGAATCTTGGCAGGAATACTGTTCGTGGTATTAATATATAAATAAATTAGCGGTAACCCGACAGATTATGTTCTGGGTCACCCTGATCCCCATTTCGGTCGATATCTCGAAAACGCCTTCACATATACAACTAAGGGCCACTCCCTTTAAAACCCTCATTAATACCTTTATTGTTATCTTAAATTTTATAAATTTACCAATTTTTTTTGTTCCAATGAAGTTTTTTATGTTTTGTTTTTTTAGTATCATTCATAAATGTTTTATTCTTGTTTTATTTGTATACATGATTTTATAATTTTTTATAGGTTGTGCACAACTATTAAGTAATTTTTTTTGCTTATATTTTTAGTTTTATCGCTATATAATTTTGAGTTAAATTTTTACTTTTTTTATTGTTGTTACTATTGCTGATTTAAATTTAATCAAATTTTTAATTTTATTTCACTTAAATATTTTTCATTTTTAAAGATTTCTATTGTTTATAATTAATTTTGTTTTTACCATTATTTTTATTTTATATTTGGATTAAAAAGTTTTAATTTTGTGTGTTTTGCTTTTTCTCGATTGAGTTAAATATAATTTTGTTTGATTATTTCGTTTAATTTATTAAGTTTTATTGATGTAAAGCAAAATAGCAAGCCACAATAACCCTTCTTCCTTTTTTCGGATAATAGAAAGGGATCCATATTCATTATATCTATTTATTTATCTTTTGCATTTTATTGTCATATGCATGGAATTATATATTTTTTTGTATTTTCATCCGACTAAGAATTTAATTTATAACCACGAAAGTAAACACTCCATGTGCGTCTAGTGTCACTTTTGAAATTAAGACTTACAGCATCTTATGAAAGCGAACTTAACGTCATAATTTGCAAAACAAAAATAATAACAAGTAAGGAAGGCTCAAGTTCGGTGTGTAACCGAACAGTACATATCAGTTGAGAGCTATGAGACAAAATAAGGAAAATCACATGTAGGAAATGACCTAGGGTAACCTGGAATGTGGTTGTATGACATGCGTATCAAATGTAAGCGTACTACAGAGTATTTAAGAGAGAGTAGGTCATAGTTCTACGGATGGACTGCCTTAGGGATATCGCCATAAAGGTGTGGACCAGGGCTGACTCTAGAATGTGTTTGTACGATATGGGTATCAAATGAAAGGTGATAATGAGTATTTTAAAAGGGATGGGCTTTAGTTCTATAGGTGAACGCCTTTCGAGAATCCCCCATAAAGGTGGACAGGGGTGACTCTAGAATATGTTTGTACATATGGGTATCAAATGAAAGCTGTTAATGAGTATTTTGAAAAGGAGGGATCCTAGTTCATAGGTGGACGCCGTTTCGAGATATCGCCATAAAGTGGACCAGGGTGTCTCTAGTTGTACGATATGGGAATCAAAATGAAGGTGTACTGAGCGTTTTAAGAGGGAGTGGCATTACTTCTATAGGTGGACGCCTTTTCGAAATGTCGCATTAGGTGGGCCAGGGGTGACTCTAGATGTGTTTGTACGATATGGGTATCCAACGAAAGGTGTCTACTGAGCATTTTAAGAGGGAGTGGGCATTAGTTCCATAGGTGGACGCTTTTTCGAGATATCGCCATTAGGGTGGGCCAGGGTGACTCTGGAATGTGTTTGTACGATATGGGTATCAAATGAAGGGGTAATGATATTTAAAAGGGATATCCTTAGTTCTATAGGTGGACGCCTTTTCGAGATATCGCCATAAGGTGGACCAAGGTGACTCTGAGCAATGGTTGTACGATACTGAGCATTTTAAGAGGAGTGGGCACTAGGTCTATAGGTGGACACCTTTTCGAGATATCGCCATTAGGGTGGGCAGGGGTGACTTTAGAAATGTTTGTACGATATGGGGTATCAAACGAAAAGGTGTTACTGAGCATTTAAGAGAAAGTGGGCATTAGGTCTAATAGGGGTCGCTTTTTCGAGATATCGCCATTAGGGTGGCCAGGGTGACTCTAGAATGTTGTGTACGATATGGGTATCAAATGAAGGTGGTAATGAGTATTTTAAAAGGGAGTAATACTCAGTTCTATAGGTGGACGCCTTTTCGAGATATCGCCATAAAGGTTGACCAGGTGACTCTAGAAATGTTTGCACGATATGGGTATCAAACGAAAGGTGTTACTGAGCATTTTAAGAGGGAGTGGCATTAGGTCTATAGTGTGGAGCCTTTTCGAGATATCGCCATTAGGTGGGCCAGGGTGACTCTAGAATGTTTGTACGATATGGGTGATCAAACGAAAGGTGTTACTGAGCATTTTAAGAGGAAGTGTGCATTAGTCTATAGTGGACGCCTTTTCGAGATATCGCCATTAGGGTGGGGCAGGGGTGACTCTAGAATGTTTGTACGATATGGGTATCAAGAAAGGTGTTACTGAGCATTTTAAGAGGAGTGGAGCATTAGTCTATAGGTGGACGCCTTTCGAGATATCGCCATTAGGTGGCCAGGGCTGACTCTAGAATTTGTTTTACGATATGGGTATCAAACGAAGGTGTTACTGAGCATTTAAGAGGGAGTGGGCATTAGTTCTATAGTGACGCCTTTCGAGATATCGCCATTAGGGTGGCCATGGTTGACTCTAGAATGTGTTTTACGATATGGAGTATCAATTAAGGTATAATGAGGGTTTTATAAGCGGTGGCCTAGATGTATATGTGAAGGCGTTTCGGATAAGACCAATGTGGATCAGGTGATCCAGAAAATCACTGTCGGGTACTGCTAATTTATTTATATATTCAATACCACTAACAGTATTCCTGCAAGATTCCAAGGGCTGTTGGTTTCGCCTGCAGAACTTTTTCATTTTCTCTACTTAATAGGTAGGTGTCACACCTCACAACCATTTTACAAAGTTTTTTCCACAGTTACATTTGCGTCAATAAAACCAATCCAGTCACCATGTTCATCCCTTTGTTTTTTCGTATTTGGTATAGAATTATGGCATTTTTTAAATTTTTCGTAATTTCGATATCGATAAAGTGGGCGTGGTATGGTCTATTTCCGGCCATTTTTTATTACAAGGATAAAGTGAGTTCAGATAGGTACGTGGGCTAAGTTGAGTAAAGATATATCGTTTTGCTCAGTTATGTGTTTAACGGCCGATCGGAAGGACAGACGTGGACTGCGTATAAAACTGGGAGTGGCTTCCACCGATTTCGCCCTTTTCACGAGAACAGTTACGTATAGAATCTAATGCTCCTACAAATTTCAAAAGGATTGGTAAATTTTTGTCGACCTTATGGCATTAAGTATTCTAAGACCACCCTAAAATGAAATGGGCGGAGGCCACGCCCTTTTGATTTTCTTTATTTTTTGTATTGGTTGCATCATAGCATTAACTGGAGTGAATTTTTGCTTAATTTATTATATCAGTAAAGTATATTATAATTTTTGTTAAAATTTTGAATTTAAAAAAATTTTTTTTTAGAAGTGGCGTGTCTTCATCCAATTTTGCTAATTTTTATTTAGCACATATATAGTAATAGTAGTAACGTTCCTCCAAATTTCATCATGATATCTTCAACGACTGCCAAATTACAGCTTGCAAAACTTTTAAATTACCTTCTTGTAAAAGTGGGCGGTGCCACGCCCATTGTCCAAAATCTTACTAATTTTCTATTCTGCGTCATAACGTCAACCCATCTACCAATTTCATCGCTTTAACCGCCTTTGGCAATGAATTATCGCATTTTTTCGGTTTTCGAAATTTTCGATATCGAAAAAGTGGGCGTGGTTATAGTCCGATATCGTTCATTTTAATAGCGATCTGAGATGAGTGCTCAGGAACCTACATACCAAATTTCATCAAGATACCTCAAATTTACTCAAGTTATCGTGTTAACGAACGGACGGACGGACGGACGACGACGGACATGGCTCAATCAAATTTTTTTTGGATCCTGATTATTTTGATATTGGAAGTCTATATCTATCTCGATTCCTTTATATATGTACAACCAACCGTTATCATCAAACTTAATATACTCTGTGAGCTCTGCTCAACTGAGTATAAAAAAAGCAGACTTCACGTAAGCTTACAATTTTTCAATATAACAACAATACCAACCGAGTGTCATCCGAATGCCAAACTCATATTTCAGCATGAATTCTGTGGAAATTTATGTAAATAACTATTTGATGAAAAAAAAAAACTTAACTGACTTTATGCTGTGAAATATGAATGTGGTCATATATGTATTGGGTATATGTATATGTTTTGGCAAGTATGCAGCGAGTACCAGCATTAAATAGTGCTGAGTAGGGCTCTGCAGATTTTGCTGATTGTTGACTCCACTCCTTTTGAAATGCGCAGTTTAACTATTGTCGGTTCCATTAGATTAGGGTATGCTAGGTTCATACGGAATATTAAATTTTTTTAATCTATGTAAACACACAAAATACTTTTCCAACCAGGCAAATGAACTGACATAAAGCCATTCACACCCACTCTCCTTCGCATTTCTTGTATTTTCTAGTTCCCTTGTTGTTCTAAGTGTTTAGGTCAATTCTCGATATTATTTTGTTGTTCAATTTGCGCTCATATCACCCTAAAGTGCGTGTCCGGCATACGTAGATGCTAGCGTGAACACACTGTAGCTGTAAAAATGTGTATAAATAAGTTATTCATTGTTGTACAACAAACAGTACGTACCGACATTATAGCAGCGAATAGGAAAAATAGTAGCTAGTGTCCATATTTGTTAAATTTCTCAAAAACATGATTCTTTGTTTTTATTTCCATAGTCGGTGAAGGTAAGGTAAGGCTAGGTTGAACAGCCGCTCGTAGGACCACACAGATTGAATAGGCCCATGGGGTTACCGAAGTTATTTATTGACCAAACTGGAACGCCCTATCAAAACACACGGACCTATGTTATGAAATACTTCGTCCTGCGTGGATATTTCTAGAGCTTTCTTGGACCTATGCCACTTGCTGCTTCTAGATCTGACCGCGTGTCACTATCTATAACTGGGGTCATAGCCTGGCATGTGGCAGGGCACGCGCACGATACGTGCTTGATCGCTTTTCCTCCTGGAACCCGCACTTTCTACTGCTGGTCTCTATCACTGACCAAGCCTATTTAAAGCATGTGACGCCAGAAGTGGGGACCAGTGCAGAATACGCGTCATAAGTCTACAGGCCTCTCATTTTATTTATAGTTTTGGTTGGAAGACGTGCACATACTATGACTTTTGTACTAACATCTGCTATACCAATTCTAAGAACGTTTTCCGAAAAATCGATAAAGTTTTAAGAAACTTATCGATTTTTCATTTGCAGTTCTGAATATATTCCAGAATGTAGTTTTGTGGCCAATCAATTTAGTCTAAGATGTAAAAGTATGGATCTCGCAAATTGACATTGAATTTTTTATTCGAATGGGCTTCAGATTTCTTCGAAATAAAAAAGAATGTGTCACTCTTTGTATGGAAGAAATTTAAAAACTCTTGATTATTTCAACAATTAATGCGAATTTTGAGTGATCTATTAATTGTACTTTGTAAAGCTGCATACTACAAAAACAATCCAGAGAAACCAATACAAGTTCAAATTTTGAAAATTTTATAGAATTTTTTCAAAACGCTTTTGAGATCGCTTGCATGGTTGAGTAGACAATTTCATAGTAATTTCTTCATAATATATAGAAATAGGGAATCAGATTGAGTTGACAAATTTTTAAACATTTCCGCTAGCTATTTTTCTGATCAGCCGCTGTATATGCAATACATGAGCATGACGGTTTGAGCTTTACAATCGTGAGCGTATGATTATTTATGTACTTGCTATGACAAAAGATAATACCAGCAAAAGTCATCGTATTGTAGATATACGACATGACGAGTTGCAATACGCTACACACAATACCTATACACACACTTACACACAAGCACCACAACGAGACATTACTTACTTACTGTGCTTAAAGTTTTTGTCAACAATTTTACAAAGCATGTTGGCGTTATTAAATGCAAGTAGAACTTCCTCCAACACCAACTCATACACTTAGATCTACTCTATATCGCTAGTTGTCGCTTTGTTGTCTACACACACGAACACATGCGCACTTATATTCATCAAATGCAATTTGCGAATTTTCATTGTGCAACCTTAAGCTACTATTAGAATGCATTGTTGCACAATTTATATTAGAATGGTTATTGTTGTTGTTATGGTTACTATTGTTACTATTGTTAACGTTTATGTTGCACTGTGTCGCACTCCATTTGACACTCTTAAATGGCATGAATAACGAGCTACACAATGACGTGTGTCAATGTGACAATTGGTTAAAATAGCAACACACCATCAACAACAAACACAAATATAAGATGTGACATAATGTTACATAACAACAACTAACACAGAGTAAGGAAGAAATTAAGCGCACACTAAAGAAAATGATACAGATGACGATTGAGTGGTTTAGATGGGTTGTACACTAGAATGGTGCATGAGGTTGCGTGGGTCTTATGGCACGTGCAATTTGATAGCTTTTACGAGTGTCGTGAGATATGTAAACAAACGATAGAGTATCTTCAATTTCAATAAATGGGTGCTGTTTGACCAGCGATAAACTGGAAGGAGAGGCTTGTTACAGAACGCAGCCCCGAGCACTTTCCTTTTCACTCCTTGGAATCGATACGCCAAACACAAGAGCCAGTTTCTATTTATTACAGGTACATTTGTAATCTTACAAAGTGACTTATTGCGCTATAAATGCAATCATGTATACACTGATCACAAAGAACGTATCAACATATGACTGCCATATCCAAAACTAAACACAGCTTTTAAAAGATCTTAGGTCACACTCGTAGCTTTCTTTTGCATAAACCACCTTAATACGTAGCGACAGACTCAATCCCTTGGCTAGTTAAGAAAATGCTCTAATGACCTTCTGAATTACTCCGAAAAGACATCTATTTATTCTAACCCTCTTCAGCATGAATTGTAAAACTACTCGTTTAACCGTTTTTTCGAAACGTCTTTGCTGATTTTCCATCATTTTGTTTAGTTCATGAAGGTATGCCTTGTGCTGCATCTCTATCTCCTTACATAAGATTATATCGTCGTCGCATGGAGGCCATACACATTTCTGTTGTTCGCGGGAGGCCAGGAGTAATTCGTTCGTTCGTGCCAGACTATGCACTTTCCACGAACACTGAGCCTGCTAGTTTTCTACTCAAATAACGAGCTCTGCTCGCTCTCCACGCAAATAACGAAGTTTGTCTAGTTTCTACGCGAACTTGGGCCGTGCTACAGTCCTTCCATGAGATCCACGGTATGCATCTGTGGACAACGCTTAGAACTTATAGACAGCAGACATAATAGGGCATATAGACATAAAGTCCATATAGCTTCTACGCTTGATTCAGCTATTTTCATCCGATCACAAGAGTAGTAATCGCGCCGCTTTATACAACCCTCGTAGCCACACATTGCAGTATGCATTTATTTTAAATAATAGAATATATTTCACTGCACCGAAGTATTGTGATTCGAAGTCCGCCAAAGCACATTAAGGGACAAATTACGCAACCCACGGGTCATTGCTTCTCGTATGATGGAAATTTGTATGATACAAAAGCATTTATCACTGCTGTGTGTAGTAGTAAAGCCTTACAGCTTTCTGAAATTGTTGATATTATTTGGTGGTGATGTCTATATGTGTGGCTGCGCGCAACGGCGACATACAAAATCTGGCCCTAAATACTCAGAAAAACTGTTTCCAAGCGGGGATGGCAGTGGTTCGAAAGATTCAAACTGTATTTCTGCAACCAAAAGCGTTCTGTGCGGAAGCGACATAAAGCTGTAGACCCTGTCAGGCCAAGTAAAAAAAATTTAACGGAGCGGACGGAGTTTTATTTATCTGTTTTATGTTAACGTTATTGTTCTTATGATATTTGTTGAGCCAAAGACTTCGCACCAGCTAATGTGTTAGACGTTATAAATATTTAAATCACCATATATATTTTAGCGCTTATTTGACTGACGGTGCTTATTTTTAGGGCCATATGTTGCTATGAAGGCTTGATTCCGATAAGTAGAGTTTAGTCTTTACGTACCAGATCGAGTTAGAAATAGTTACGCGCGACTGCCTAGGGTGGCTGCCTTCCTCTACTGTGACCATTGTTCTAGTTCGATTGGATATGTTCGAAACTACAGTAAAGTAAACTATGTTCTTATAGCAACCGAAATTTCTCATTTTTGACTCAAGTGTGTAATACTTACGACAGATTATGAGTTTCGTTATGGGTTTGGCATTTTTATTTTTTAAGCGCATACACCATGTCACCATGGGTTCGATATGGTGAGCACAGATTATTGGAGACTTCTGCCAGAAACTTAGTGATTTCGTCAATATCGAGCTTTTATTCCTTGTGGTCTCTCTGCTGTAGGATGTCATGTTTTGAGCAAGTCGTCATGATTAATCTACTCTTTACTTTTCGCGTAGTTTGAATTGACTAAAGCCATTCGTCGAAGAGTCAAAAATAATGATACCCAACGTTTCAGAGGTCTGACTTTCTAACTATACGGGATCTCATTGCGGATGCCTCATTCGGATTTGTCGGTCGACGTATATTAGAACGAAAAAATTTGCTAATCCCATATAATTTTTCTAAGCTTTAAAGCTTTTGATACTTTAATTTCATCGTCAACTTAACCAGTGGCCAATAATAGATTAATGTGAGAGAATACATCCAAACAAATATTTGCGTGGAAAACAACTAGACAAATAACATCACATGCTAAACAGAAGCATTAGCCAAATTTAAGAAAAGAAGCGGGAGGAATTCGTATGAAATGACAAATTATGAGTTAATCAATCATCGATCCCCAATAGGGAAGCGAGAATGATTACGTCGAAACAGATCAAACAACAAGTGCATACATTAAAGTAATGCTTTCATATAAATACTGAGAGAAAAACATGCTTTAAGTGAGTAAAGCATTTTGTAAGCAAATATTACTGCTTGTATTTGTCGAACTAAAACTGGGAATAGGGTTCCTAAGGGACTTTCTAAACGAACATTTTCAACCACTATTTGGGCTCATCACAAGTTGTATTGAATTAATTCATTTGATAACAAAAGCTATCGATATGTTATGTGAAAAGTTATCGATTCGTTATTGGACTATTTAAATTTTTTGTCGGCTGTTATCCACTTGTTACCGATGAGTTGTAGGTTAGTTATCGATTTTGCATATGTGTAATCCACTTCTTATCGATGAGTGTAGGTTAGTTATCGATTTTTTATCGAAAAGTTAAAAAAATTTATCCATTTTGTATCGAAAAGTGATGATTTACTATCAAATCATTTATCGATTTGCAATAGAAAAGTTATCGAGTTGTTATATAAAAGTGTGGTGTTAATAATTTGTTATCGGCGTGTTATCGATTTTTCACACCACACCACGCAGCGGTTGTTATGAAACAAATACCGCAAAAACTTCATTATTTAACCGGTGACACATTCTAAACAATTGATATTTATATATATTATCGATAAATATTCGATATGTTGTCGAAGATTGTGCATTTGTTATCGGCGTGATTTCGAGTTGTTATCGATGAATTGCAGGTTCTTTTTATGAATTATCGTTTTTTTAAAAGAAAAAGTTATCGATTTGTTTACGAAAGACTATCGATTTTTTCGAAAAGTGATCGATTTCTTATCAAATTGTTATCAGCATGTTATTAACGACTCATCACTTTGTATGAAAACAGATGCCAATATAATTTCATTATAAAATCGTTGACACAACGCATCGATAACAAGTATTTCTATTATGAAAAATACTATAAAAAGCTGCTATTTTCCTCATTTATAGCAATTTTTCTTTGCGTGTACTTAAAACTCCCAAGCACGTGTCCATTTAATGTTTTTATAAAGTGTGTGTATGTTATCGCTCGCATTTCATTTCATAACGAGAATCCATCACTATAAATGCTAACATATTGCCAAACACTTGTTACCGATTATGCGCGTACTTTTTTCTCATTTTGTGTGAACTTCAGTTCACTCGACATATTTTTGTTTGCATTCATTTCATATGTCCATATTTGCTTGTGTGTTTCTTTTGTTTTTTTGGCTTGTTTAACTTTCGTTTATTTACTGCCAACATTTCGGAATTCTTTTTATGTTTCAAGCCCCGCGAGCGCGTTTTTTAACACACGCGCACGACACACACATTCTCATTGACACACACACACATATCACACACATACAGTTTAAAGCATCACTCATCTACAGTCAACTAAAGCATCACTAAATAGGCGGGGGAGGTATGTGTTTACAACGCATTCTTTTGCGAAAACTTTTGCTTCACATTTCATGGATCAAACGATAAACTAAGCAAAATTTAGTCAGCAAAAAAACCAAGCAAAAACTAATTTTGGTGGTCGTGACTGCCGATGCAAACACGCGCTATATTTGCTCTAAGCACAAAAAACTTGATTTTTTATTTGAGTTATTTGGCCGATAAATTAGATCAAGTATGCTTAGAAACTTTGGGGCTAATACTTTTGAAAATAAACGATGCATTACAGGCTGAATTTTTGTTCTTACTTAGATATATAACATGTACTAAGCGTATTTTGTTATGACGTCTGCCAGTAAATTTTGATGGATTTAAGGCAGAATTGGCGATTAATTAGTGGTACGTTATAATAAAAAATAACACTTAAATAGGTATAAAAAACAGTGCTCATTATTAAAGGAAAAATAAACAATTTCTTAAATAAATTTACTCCAAAATAAGCACTTTCTTTGTTAAAAACGAACCAATTACACGCAAACATATTCATATCACCTGAGAAGACGGGTACCAATGCGTATACGTAACATTTTTTTTTGTTTTGGTATAAAAGAGTTACATACATACAATCGTCTGTTTTAAGGCTTCGTTAATAATTTGTACGAGTATATTTTTACAAATATCTGACATTAGAGGCATTAAACTTCAGACGTTACTCATACGCCCGACACATCACCCACTGTACGTGAGCGAAATATTAAGAACATATTCTACGGGAGGTTTTTCGTGCGTAAAGATGTTTGCTCACAGTATAGGGTAATGTACAATGTAAGTAGAGGAGTAGCGTGGGGGTTGGTTATGCTTGGTGGTGAATGTAGGCGTAAGTGTAGTCATTAAAGCATAATGTGGGAATAATGTACGCGAAAAGTTTGATAGGAGCGAAATCAGACCGCAAATCAGTTAATGGGAATAAAACGAAGGTAGAAACAAATCTATGATATATGTAAAGAAGAGAAAGAGAAAGGATAAAGCAAAATCACTTAATGTAAAGAAGGTCAAACAGAAGAAGGGGAGGACGGAAAGGAAAGAAACAGAATGGAAGGTTAGGTTTGGTTGTAGGGGCCAGTCAAAAAGACCTCAAATAGACTGTATGCGTTCATAGTGTTAGCTGAATTTGTTTCACTTCCAAACGCAAAAATCTCATTTAGGCACTAGGGCTTATGTTATGAAATAACTCCATCATCTTGGCAAATACTAAACGTTTTCTAGTAGCTAGCCTATTTGCTGCCTCGATATGTGGCAACTCAGCGCCTCTAGTAGGCGGAGCCTTCAACTCGCGAGCAGAAGAACACAAACAATTAACATACTCAAACCGTTTCTTCCTGCAGCTAGTAATTCCTACATCTGCTGTTACTGACGATGCCTAACTTATAACCATGTGACGCCAGAAGGCAGCGTCCAGTTAAAATACCCATCGTGAGCCTTGCGCCTTCTCTTTTTAGAGATAAGCATTTATGTGAGTCTAACATCGTATATTCCTCAGCCGCCTCTAGTAGGCGGAGCCTTCAACTCGCGAGCAAAGAACACAAACAATTTAACATGCTCAACCGTGTCTTCCTGCAGCTAGTAATTCTACATCTGCTGTTACTGGCGATGCCTAACTTATAACCATGTGACGCCAGAAGGCAGCGTCTAGTTAAAATACCCATCGTGAGCCTTGCGCCTCCTCTTTTTAGAGATAAGCATTTATGTGGGTCTAACATCGTAGGATTCGCACATTATCTTAGAAATTTTAGACAGCCGCGTTACTGTCCATGTCTTCCCTGCTTGTCTTTGCCAACTCGTCGGCCTTCTCGTTGCCTTCTATTCATTTATGACCAGAACCCAGTATAGATGTATTGTCCGGCCTGAGCGAAGTCTCTCTAATATTTCTTTGCATTCCGGTACACTTCTAGATGAAGTTTTGTCTGAGGTTATTGAGCAGAAGGGAAGGGAAAGGCAAATAGAAAAGGATGGGGAAGAAAATAGAAATTTGATTAAAATTCAAAATACAAACCAAAACCGAAGGCGGAATCGAAACCAGTTAGCGTAACATCGATTTGTTGTCGAAGTGTTATCAGTTGATCGATGCATTCTTAGATTTTTATCGATGCGATATGAGCGTTTTATCGGTTTGTGAACAGTCTGTTATCGATGACATAAACATGAAACTATGGAATTGTTATCGAAGTGTTATAAACTCTCAACTTTTTAACGACGAAATATCAGTTCGTTATCAGCGCCCCTCGACAGTGTTTGGCAAGCGCTCCGGGTGTATTTCTGTCATGAAAAGCTCTCAGTGAAAACTCATCTGCCTTGCAGATGCCGTTCGGAGTCGGCATAAAACATGTAGGTCCCGTCCGGCCGATTTGTAGGGAAAATCAATAGGAGCACGACGCAAATTGGGAGAGAAGCTCGGCCTTAGATCTCTTCGGAGGTTATCGCGCCTTACATTTTTTTTTATTTATTGATTTGTTATCAAAAATTTATTGATTTGCTGTGTTAGAGCTAACATTTTTATATCGAAACCCTTTCGGCTTGTAACTGGAAAGTTATCGATTTGTTACCAACACGTTATTGATTTGCTGTCCGAAGTTTTAAAAAGGGGGAGTATCTGCTGTCATTCAAGCTAATCATCCTATCCTCTACCACTGACATATTTTCGGTTGTCCTTAAGCTGCTGTTAGGGTCTATCGACCTGCTTTTCAATTGTTGTGATTTTCTAGCTGCATTGTATAAGTCGCCCCGTACTATTGCTTTACAGTTGCTCAATTGTTGTGAAGCCAATTGCGCCATTTTGTAAAACAAGTTAGCTAGTTCCAACCGTTGCAGAACTGTTACCCTGCTACGACCTTTTTCGAATTTTATCTCCAGTTCCCACCATCATCGACTACCTATAAACTCCTGCCGAGCATCGGTTGAGTTACCTTATGAGAAATATGCGATATGAGACGCCATCAACTATTTTGACCAACTTTCTCCTTCCTTTGCTCATTATCCTTGTAGCTGTATCTGCTGCCTTTCTATCACGAAATATATTTTGATTTAGTTGGGAATTGAGGCGCCTCTATTTGACATTGGATTGATAGGGCGCTTCGAAAGAATTTGATAAGAAACATAAATGGCGCCCGAGCAGGGACCTTGTTCCTCTTAAGATTTATTATCGTTAAAATTTTCTCAAAAAAGCCTTTCAATAGCGCCTAAAAGAATGCAACACTAAAACCTAACCTGCTTAAGAGCGGCCAAAGAATCGTATATGGAAAATATTGTTAGGTTCTCTATCTCGCGCGAGAGGCTTTGTTAGTATGACATCTTATGTGTCATCAAAGGGACTTCTGTGCATTGAACTCCACAAATCTGCTACATAAAATTCAAGAAATTAAATTATAAAAACTATAAAAATAGCGTTTGAGCATAAAAGAAAAACATTTCAAAAGAAAACAAATAATGCAACAACCTAAACAAAACTGTTATAAATGCAAAGAAAAAACTTATTTTTGCAGCAAGTGGCGAGAAAACAATTTCCAAAAGTAACCAATGCAAATTGTATTAAAAGCAAAAGAAACCATAAAAAGCAAGAGGAAGCTTAAACTGGTATTAGAGATTTTCTATACCGACCAGCAACAAAGCGTAGCGCAGACGCTGGAAAGGCGCCAAAGCAAAGTGCAGCAAGTTGAAAGTTGAAAAGTGAATGCAAGTGAATTTTAATTTTTTTGCCCCATACTTTTTATAGCAATTTCGAAGTGTTTTTCAACAATTTCATTACACTTACATTCTTTGCCAGTCATTTGTGGCTCCAAGCAACTTCAATTGCAGCAAGACATTTGCTTTTGAAATTTAATAGCGAAAAAGTTTAAAAAAGGAGTGAGCGAAACTTAAAAAAAGTAATATTAAAAACATGAGCCGAATTAATTCAGGTAGCGAAAAAGTTAATGAGAAGAAGATATGAAAATTTTTGGTAATTTTTTTTTCAACTTTGTAAAATCAAATAAGCGTAAGGAAATCTAATAAAAAAGATGCCAATAAAGAAACAAAAAAAACTATGCTAATACAATAAAAGCAATGGCAGTTTGTGGCATGTGGCGCACAGTGGGGTAGTTTAGAGATTGTTGTGTATAAAAATTTATTTCCAGTAAGACGAAAGAGCTGGAGAAGTGTTTAAGTCGCACGAAGCTACGTATATAAGACATTCTGTTACATTGGGTTAAAGTTTTTGGGTAAAAATTTTACCCACTTGAAAAAATATAATTTTAAGTGGTGTTTTCTGTATTGGTGAAAAAACGTATGCTTAGCTTTCCAAAAGATCATTTTTTTCGCCAGGTCGTGGTTTTTTGGTCAAATTTGACCCGTTTGAAAAAGAAAAAAACTGTATCTTCAGTTGTACTTACCAACATTAAGAATGATATGTTTAGTTTCTTTGCGGTTTTCGCGTCTAGTAAATCAGTTTTTTCTCCAGGTAAACGTGTTTGGGTCAAATTTTACCCATCTAGATAAAGATTTTAATTGTCAGCGCTGTTCTCTGTGTTGGTTAAAAAAAGTATGTTATTCGAAGTTACGATTTTTAGGTCGAATTTGAGCCATTTCCTTGTGTTGAATTCTACTTTCTTAGAATTTTGTAGAGTTAAAAATTGTGTGCCCCAGGTTAGAAAAAAAATTCAAGTTTTTAGTAGTGTTGTTGAATAAACGCATGTTAAGCTTTCTTGTGATTTTGTCCTTACAATTTTTTTTCTCAAGGTTCAGGCTTTTGAGCCAAATTTGACTCATTTACAAAAAATCATTTTTACTGCTGGTCCTTGCGCTGATGAAAAAACGTTTCTGTCGTTAAACATTTTTTCTCACGTTAAGGTTTTGGGTCAAATTTGACCCATTTGAAAACATTTTAATTGCGTTCTTTTAGTTGCGTCTTTGTGTTGATGGTAAACATACGTTAAGCTTTCTTAGGACTCTGTAGTTAAGCTATTATTTTTCATCGGGGTAAAGTTCTTCGATCAAATTTGACCCATTTGAAAAACAAAAATTATACTCTTAGTGATGCTCTCTGCTTTTGGTATCTTGTTGTTTCAAAAAACATTTTTAATTACATGGATTTATTAACTGATAAAAACATTTCCTCAGGTTAAGAAAAAATATATGACTAATCTGTTCCTTACAAATCCATACAGTGAAGCATCTTTAATTGCAGCGCTACCTTTTGAATCTTAGCTTTATTACCAGTAGGACGGAAATTGGACCAGCATCTTCTTTACTTTTCTTAAAATAGCGAGAAATGAAGTCAATATTAAAAATTACAGGCTTAGCTCTTTCTTGACTGTAAATAGTAAATCACTTAAAATCGCCCCACTGTGCTCAGCTGCGTGGTACAGTATGTTCACCACATTTGAATTGTAATTGAAATTGGACAGCAGTCTTACAACTAAATTACTGAGGGCCGCCGCTCAAACAGTTACATTTTTCAGTTTGTTAAAATAAAAAATTAAAAAGATTTTATTACCAGGAATATGAAAATATCAAATACGCCAAAGAGGAAGTCATAACGCGAAGCAAAGCAGTCGCGAGAAGTTTGGCATGAAAGAAAAACAAAAATGAAACAATAAAGTAAATGGCAAGATATTAAGAACGATAAAAAAGGCTGCCGAAAAATTCTAAAATTTTGCTAGCGCCACAAATACTACAAATGACCAAAGGAGAACAAAGCATAGCGAAATGAAAGCCAAAAGAGTCCACTTTATTTAACAAACTTTACAAAACGAGTTTGAGTGTTAGCCAAAGTTGTGAATATAATCAACTTAATGAAAGTTCTTTCGCCTTTATGAATGCTAGAAAAGGGCACTGGTTGTTATGCAAGAAATAATAATGAAAAGCAAAAAAAGTGTTTAGGCGTGGCTGTAGTTAAATACTTGGATATGGGATGAGTGAAGTTTTTACTACTTTTTTATTGTTGTCTAGATAATGAAAGGAGATTAAGTTTGCGGTGTCAGAAATTGCTCTGCAATTATATGAAGGAGTGAAGACAAAATATATTCGTTGAATACTTTATTCCGAAAAAAGTTGCAAAGGAAAAATGATTTTCATCTTCAAGTTTCTTATAAATATCCGAGATTTTTCATTGCATAATTACAAAGTCCCAACATTTTAATGACATGGCTAAAGTACCCATAGCTATGGCTTACACAATAAAGCTGCACATGTCCAATTTAGGGTTTACCACTTTGCTAGAGAAGCGTGAATTCATATCATGTGACGCGGTATTATTTGATATGGATGAAGCGTATTTGCGACCTTATAAAGAAGGATGTATTTAGTTTGATATGATGTTACATGACATCACATGACTTAAATTGACATCTACAGGTATGATGTAACTTAGCCTAAGGAATAATACGATTTCATCATATTTTAACTTAATTTGCCATGCTTCTAAGCGCAAAAGCATCTTGTCCAGAAAAATTTAAATGGAGCCATGAGCAAATTGTAGTAATTATTTTTTGTATGCTAATTCATTTGCTCATTTGTCCACAGCATCTTAGCAAGTACGCATGATTTCATATCATGTGATAGGGTATGATTTTGTATGCGAAGTGAATGAACCGTAATATGATTAATCTGTCTAGACTATTTGGCGTTGATCATCATCATTTAATTGAAATCAACCGGTTTGTGATCTTTTAAGGCATAGATGAGATGTTTGGCCTGCTTTGATTTAACATGACATGCCATGAAATCACATGATATGACATCACATGTCCAGGATGGGAGGTATAATCTAATTTCTCCATATTAAATTTACATACGCTCTTTAATTTGCTTACTTGCACACGGCATCTGATTATGGACGCGTGACATCATATCATATGATGCGGTATGATTTCTTTATGGATGAAGCGCGATTTGTGATCTTATAAATATGATTGTCTGATATGATGCTACATGATATCACATGACATGACATATTCAGGTATGGTATAACACAAATTTTGTGTATAATTTGCTCACATTGCACATTTTAGGGACACATTACTCCTTTCATGTGATGCGGTATGATTTTATATGAATTAACTGAGTTTGTGATCTTATAATGTATGATGTGATGTTTTTGGTCCTGGTATGATGTTGCATGATATCACATGACCTGAAATTGCAAGTATGGTATAACGGACTTTTGGCGTATAATTGCTCACTTGCACCACTTCAGGCATGGTATTGAGCAGCTGTTTGGTATACTTTGCTCATTTGCACACTACATATTATTAGAAACGCATTACTTTATGTCACGTGATACGGTATATTTTTTATATGAATTAAGATAAGAAGTGGCTTAATATGACTAAATATTTAGCGTTAATTGTCATCATTCATTGAAATCATCTGAGTTTGCTATCTTATAAAGTATGATGTGATGCTTTTGGACTCATGTTACATATATATCACATGATGTGACATCACATGCTCAGAATTGAAAATTTTGGTGTTAGGTATAAAGAGTCCATCCAATTTTGCCATGTGTTATCTTAAAATCACTTAATAAATTTGATCTCCAGTGTTCTTAGTGGGGTTTGATATCCTATGATGACTTCAATTACTGTGATTAAATTTGAGGAAGTTGATCTTTTCTGCGCGTGATAACAGTTGATATGACGCAATATATGCCGATATATTATTTAGATCTAGTTCATCAAAAGTTTTTATTTTATTTTGCTTTCTTTGTTTGAGATCTGAGTTGTAGGGGATATGATACCATATGATGATTTCATCTGTGTGCTCGGAGTGAGGCATTTATTAAATTTATTATATGAATTGCTAATAGCTGTTATGATATCATATGTGTATATATAGAGCTAAATCAGTCTTGAATCTTTTATATGAATAGGTGAGCTAGTGATTTACAGTATATGTCTCAAAGAAAGGGTTTAAATTACATTATGACAAAAATTTTAGTATTTCAATTGCGACTCAGGGAATGCTTGTCCTCGCTGAAATCTTAATACCATAGGCTGACAATTGGGTTGGAGAAAGCTATACATGGCGCTGACCAGTAAGCTAGTACGGATAGGAACCAGAATCAAAACACGCTTCCAACTCCCCAGGGAGTGCTCTTATATTAACAGCAACAACCAGTGAGATAACCAAACTAACTTAAATAAGACCCAAGATAACTGTTTGCGGCATTAAAAATAGTTTCATGGGTTTAGAAGTGACGTCTGCCACTACTTTAAGGCCAAGCTTATTGAGACCGAGAATTCAATCAAGAAACCATTTAATTTTTCATTTGGAGTTTTTTATTCTACCAGCCATAAAAGAATAAAAAAAATATATAGTTCAAGCACATGACGCTGAGGTATTACATAATTTTATTACCGTCATTATCTCACTTCTCATGCCATTACTCACGATATTTCTTAGTATTTACTTTGGTTATATATTCAATTCAACACCCAACATTCGCAATTTAAATGCATTATGCAACACACGCGGTGCAACATAAGCTTTCATCACCATCAAACAGTAGCAATCAAGTAAACGCACAACGCTCATTGCTGCCATTTAACACTCAGTTACATAAATACGCTGCTATTGGAAACATATAAATGAAAAATGAGTGAAAATAAACGTAACTGTGCGCGAGTGTGCAGGTAAAAAAAAAGACGTGGGCGTTGAGGCACTTGGCAATGCAACTACCTTTAATATAGAGGGAAGAAGGAGTTGCATGAACGCAGTTACAGAGTTTGGTTGTAAACGTCTCCTCTCGTAAAAAAAATCAATCGCAACTATAGACAGTAAGTCTGGCCGTTAGTTGAATGGGCGCGCTTACTTGCATGAAAGATGAATGAGCTAAAAAGGTAAAGCATAATATGGTGGGTATACAAACGTGATTTCCAGGGAAGCCTTGAGCTGCCGACAAAGTGTTGACTGACAGGTGAGAATGTATGAGTTTGCGGTCACGTTCCGAAGAAAGCTTAAGTGTGTGGCATACGAAGTTGCCTGCATACACGGAAAGTGCAGCACTTCAATGCAGACCGCATAATATGTAGGCAAGTACGCACTCAAGTAATCACTTTCTGCCCGACACTAGCTATACACATCCTCCACCCTCGCAATTCATTCTACCTTCACAAGAGGCTTTGTCTGTAAGCTGTTAATATTATCCGTATAAAACATTATTGGTAAGAGGCTTTCGAAATGAAATTCAAGGGGCGTTGTAAAGTTAGTCAAGAGATAGTTAGGATGTTTGTGGACAAAGAAAAGGTTTTTTACTAAGTGATTTTTTGTTGGTGTAGCTTTGTCAGCGATTGTAGCATGAACTCTCGATACGGCCTGCTTAAATACAAATAACATAAAAGAAGCTCCGATAGCGTGGTTGTGTTAGCCTGTATAAACATTTGATGTTGTTTGTTGTAGCCGCAAAACCATTCTACATAGGTAAGGAGGCTGTTGCCGATGTGGCCACTCCTTTGGCGGATATGAGTCCGGTATACTCCATTGCTACCGCCCTTTGTCCTAGTCTGACTGCCTCGCGAAAAAAATAGTTATTTGAACCCTCGAACCTTCGGGTTTATACACAGCATGCCCTCCGTGGTAAATCAATCAATAAAGATTTTGTGCGTCATTTGAGAAGATTATCTGCAAACGTCTTTCACTTCTGAATAGTAAACTATTTTAGTCGTGGCTGTGGAAATCGTTCGGCGACCTGTCAGCAAACTATTTCCATGGAAGGCACTGGAGTTCGACGTATATCGAAACATTTTCAGGCATCCTTATTAAATTGATGGTGCCAAACCTATTTGTGCGTTGTGACATCTTCACGCCAAAATGAAAAATGGAACTGAGGATGGCACGATATTTAAAATGGCACAACGTTTCAAACGGAGTTAGTCTCTGTTTCAAGGATATAATGTGCAAAAAGTCACCAATATGAGACCCGGAATCCATGGTCTCATACCTGGAATCCATGGTATCTCTAAGTATTTTTCTTGCACGCGATACGAGTAGAGTCCCCGAGTGTTTAACCAAAGTGGCTGAGTGCATTGCCGAATGGTAACACGGTATGTGTACGCGAAAATTTGCATCATGATAAGTCATAAGCCCAACCAGCTCAGGAACTCATTTGATATGACCTGTTGAACTTTCTCGGATATCCAACCACCTCCTTGTCGTGAGGAACATGCGGGTCGGAGACTTTATCCAAGATTTGTCTACTCGTGAAAATGTATTCGCAACTGTTAGATAACACTAAGAGCTCTTAGATAGTAACCTAACTAAACCACGGTACAGAAAACTACGTGAGTGTTCTACAACAAGAGTACCCACACAATGGCTGATGGACTCCGTATGGCTTCCAACAACATCACTTGGACTCTGGATGGCTCCCAACAACGACCAAATCGAGTCTGTAGACAATAACGCGAGAAATAATACACAGAATGCTTTGAAACTCAAGGAATTTAAATTTTGAATTCTGAGTTGTGATGGTGCCGGGATGGCACATAATCGAACGGCACGAAATCGATCAGCATCCTTTACTGTCTAGTTGGCGACTGCTGCGGCCTTAGTAGTATTTCACGCTGCTTGTTGTTATTGACTCTCGCAGTGAAGTCTTACTGATTTGGTTTTGTTGTGTTTACAGTTATTTCAGTATAGAACAAATTTTGTTCGAATTGTATAAATTTCCTTCCGGCAACAAAGTTGTTGTACTTTGAAGTCTCTTGCGTACCCTAAGGACACAGCATGGCTGTTGCTATAGTCACTCCATTAGTAGTCCACTGATTATTTAGTAACGGTACCAAAATCCGAAATACGCAGAAAGAAAGGTCGGCGGAACTGTCAATACTTCATCCTTGAGCATATTTTTTGAGGTTTTTCGTGAGTATAACGTTCTTATGTCCTCTCGTGAGAAAGGCCGGATATTATTAAAGGTAGAGATGTGTTAAAACAGAGGTTCAAGCCTGATGCTGTCTTTGTGTCTAGGCGGATCGTCGTGTGGGTCCACTGTAGAGTATAAGGAGAAAGAGAGCTAGATTTGTGAATGAGTTAGATTACCACAAGTAGCTACATTTTGAAACGGGGCTATTTTGGGCACCAGCAACAATACCAACAACAATGAGGACCTTTATTTGTCATAAGGCACTGACCGAGCAACAATAGAGGCAGGTGGTGTGGAACGAGCAGGACTGTACCCCTTAATATTGGTACAGCACTCCCATCAGGAAGAAGTCCATGTTATGATTGAGAAAAATGCCAAAGCAGGCATTTGAGTCCCGAAATAAGAATACTGTGACGAATATTATTGACACTAAGTGATACTCACATCACTAGTTGATGCTAAGTAAATGATGCTACAACAACAAATAAAGCAGGCAGTCACTTGTATCTACATAAACGAATCAATCATTATGTCATTGTGTCATATGTACGTACACGAACGGAGACAGACACACAAACCACATGCATAAAATCTTATCTGAGATGCTCCAAAAGTAGTGTAATTATCTGTGGGAAGTATCACTCACATATACACGCGGCTATGAGAAGCTATAACGTGCATCTGAGTTAGTGTTATAGCTGGTAATTTTATAGGTGGTAGCAAATTCTAGAAATATGCCAACCAAAAAGTATAAAAGCAGCAGCAGCTGAAGGCACGACGATTCAGTTTGATTTAAGCACGCTATCTGTCGAGTAGTAGAAGTGTATTGTGAAGTACTTTAATAAAGGCCCTTTTGCATTATGAATAGTGGAATTATTTGTTCAACATTTTAGTGATTCGAATGTTATAGAAGGTGCAAATAAGAGGAATTGCACTGCAATTCGTTACATATACAACTTTGGTTCAGCCCAGAATGAGAAAGTGGCTCCATAAATCTCAACAACGCCTCCTTTCTGGGTGCGCCCATGTTTCCTTTTCTTAATAGACTTCTTATTTTCTGTTTTTCACTTTTTCATTGCGTATTTGCTTTCTTTTGCTTTGCATTCGCATTGACGCGTTGCAGACAGACAGACAGACAGACTATTAAAAATGCATTATGCAAGCCTAGTCAGCAATTTTAAATCAAAAGTCGCATAACTGCGCAAGCACCAGCTAGGATAAAGAAGAAGAATTAACAAGTAATGCAACGCTCATCGGCAACACCTACACATACACTTTTCACATATGCAAACATACTAACCGCTCAAAGTGCGTGTTGACAGGTTATTGGCAATTGGTCGGTGTTGGTGGCAAAAACTCATAACGCGACGCATCAATGAATAAGTGGCAAATGTGTGTATGTATGCAAGAAAACAGTAAATGTAACAACGAATGACATTTTAGCATGACCAGCCGCATATTACATGCCACAAAAGAGGTAAATGCGCGAAAAAGCAGTGGAAGGTGGCGAACCATCAACACCATTGAAATGTGCCAAAAGAATGTCAGATGACATCAGTGCGTCGGTGAGATGAGATGAGATGAGTTGGGTCGAATGGCCATTGGTGCTGGAGTTCGCAGTCGTACACTGTGAGAAAAACTGTATTATATTTTAACATTAAGGTTTGAACTGCAGCAGGTGTGGAGAGACCTCTAATGGAAAAAGGTAAGACTCTAAACACAAGGTCAGCAGCGACGCATTAAGAAGGCTGAATAAATAAAGGCATCAACTGTCTTAGTACCGGAAAAGACAGCCGAAGAAGAAGATACATTCAGTAATATACTTAGTAAAGATCGGCGCGTAAGTTTGTTTATACAGTGTGTGTAATTGTGACACTAACTGAGCTAAAATCATTGAATTTAAGAAGGTATAAGATGTAAACCCAAAAGTGTAACACTTGCACATTTCAATTTTCATTTGTGAAGCATACTGCAGTCACAAATACGTGTTATACGTATTTCACGTAGTCGAATGGTTTTTAAATTTTGTACAAATTCCTTTGGTCACATACACAGGTAGTACCAGAATATTCATATTCATATTTCACTTTCATATGTCATATCTTTATTAAGTCAAATAGTAACAACCTACTGACTAGATTACAGTTGAGATCTTAGTACGATCTTTAACAATGTTAAAGTAGATGTACTGAGATAAGTAATAGGGACTCAATGCGTGCCTTAAAACAGAGCCTTGGCATGGCAAAGTGCAGGTCACAGCTTCTGGATAGCGATTAATTTCTACAAGACCTCTTATAAGAGGTGCGAAACTGAAGTACTTCGACGCCAGCACTTCAACGGTACGTGAGTGTACTGTGAAGCGGAGAGCTCTATGTTAGGGACATGACATTCAACTGCCACCGATTTGTCTGAGCAGTCAATGGCACCGGATATTACTGTCAAAATAAACATTACGTTTTGAACAAGACGTCTAACTCAAGTCGGCAATAGACATGATAAGCAGGCTATCTTGCATTGTCAGGGGGGCAGGGGATATAACAAAGTGCAGAGGTTGAAGAGCAAATCGTATGAACTTGCGCGTGAATTCTTTCATTCTAAGAGTGGTGTGAGGAGTATATGGGATCCAGATGACGGATGCATACTTACTAATCTTGGAACGCACTAAGGCATTGTATAGGATTTTCCTGTTTATGTATATGGGTCCTGAAATCCTTGGCATATCGTCGTACAAGAAGCTAAGTGGCTATAAGCCTTTGGTATGAGAGAAAGTTTACATGATGACAAAAAGTAAAAGATGATGGTCAAAAATTACGCCAAGATCGCGAACCACTCATTATGACGCAAGAGTTACATTTGAAATCGAGTACGCGAATGAACCAGATTCTTGACTTAGTGTACGTGCATGTGCAGCATTTACGATAGTGAGTCGCAGATTATTTGGATAGGCCCATTATTTATAGCATTCGATCTTCTTGTGCAGACGCAATGCATCAGAGTACAGGAGATTCTCCTTAAGAGTTTTATGAATGAAGTAGTGTTTAAAATTTAAACCAAATTTAACCATACGTGTCTTTTGGATAAAAAAGGTCAACTCTACTGAGGCTGTACGATTATCACCGTTACATTAAAGACCATTCAGGTTTATCTAAAGAAGAATGTGATTTTCTTAATACTAAAAAGTTGCGAGAGTTATCTGACTGATTGTTCATGTTTATGATCACTTTTTGTTGTCAACTTACTGAAATAGCCGCATTGTATACATTTCGGTCTGGTTAGGGATGTACGAACTTTTCAGTTATAAAATAATCATATATGGTGCATATACCTTCTCGTTTATGTTGTCGATGTTAGTGCAAAAAGGTTCGCAGAAGGTTTAGAGTCAGTGTTCTTGATGTGAACATTCCTCCGCCGAGTATGAAGCCGACACGCTTCGGTACTAGCAGCTTTTGCTGGACTAGTACGTGTGATTTTTTTGTCACCTCCACTTTCGGGTTATATTTATTTTTTTTAACTTTCGGGTCATTCAACCCTAGGTTTCAATTTGTTTTTTTGACGAAAGGTAAGGTTGAACTGGTCGATAAACGAAAACCTCACTTAGATTGAATGCGCTCAAGGTTAGGTTAGGTTGAACTGGTCAGTCAATAAAGACCTCACATAGTCTGAATGTATCCATAGTGTTACCGGATTTGTTTGACGACCAAACGGAAGAACCCCAATCATGTACCAGGACATATATTATAGAATAACTCCGTCCTCTTGGCAAATACTAGCAGTTTTCTAGGACCCAGCTTAATTGCTGCCTCGAGATCTGAACAACTCTACCGCCCCTAATAGCTGGAGTCTTGACCTGGCGAGCGCAGGACATGAACACGAAGGTGCTCAACCGCTTCTACCTGCAGCGCACATTTCTACACTTGCTGTTACTGACGACGCCTAACTTATATGAATGCGCCCAAATTAATACCAGAAGAACCCGTGCTAGCACTTATGTCATAGAATAACTCCATCCTCTTGGAAAATACTAGAAGTTTTCAAGATCCTGGCTAAATTTATTCTTCGAAATATGACCAATCTGCCGACTCTTATAGCTGGAGTTTGCACCTGGCGACCGCGGAACATGAACACAGAACGTGCTCGACAGTTTCTTTCTGCAGCTCGCACTTCTGACATCTGCTGTTACTGACGAAGTCTTACTTATAAGCATGTGATGCCAAAAGGCAGTGTCCAGTTGGTGTGCCCATCGCGAGCCTTAAGTCTAGCTCTCCTCAGAGATATGATCCACTTTGTGAGTTTTATATCGTAGATTTGCACTTGATCTTAGACATTTTGCAGCATCTCGTATGCAACTCCTGCGTAGTTAGTACTGCAATTTTTTCCAGTGTGACTTCAGTATCTTAACAGCAATAAAAACAAATATAAAACAGCGACTTGTCTTAAAACTAAAAGACAAACGTAATAATATACGAAAATATTTCGCATGCGTTCTTGCGTGTCGCATTCGCATGCATCAACGTCACAATGCAATGGGAAGGTGGTCATTATGTTGTTGCTGCGCAAATTTGGTAGTTATTCTAAAGGGCTTACATATTGCTTTTGTTGCATTTTCAATACAACACAAAAGTTACTACAAAGGGCGAAATTTGTGATAAAAAAAGGTGTTGCTGCGGTCCGAGGGTTACGCTTTGTTGACAGTTACGCTGTGATTGTAATTGCATTTATCATTCATTTGCGTGAATGTATTTAAATATGTAAATATGTTTTATGGCTCAAGAAGGCTAACGTTGATGGAGAGTTATTGGAAATTTCTTGGGAATTCATTAATTCTGTGAGCACAAAAGATTCCCTTAAAAGGGGTAGAGTTGACGGTTGCAGAAAATAAATGAAGAAAGTTGACAAATAAAATCACGTTAAATTTATTTACAGCTCAGCGTTGAATTATCGCATTGTTTAATGAAAAATTACAGTTACTGTGACAATTCAAAAAATATATTAAAACAATTACGAAGTAAGTACTTGAATGGCCACCCAACTTGCAATACGAGCTCCGTAATATCTCGTCTTCCTCATGCAATCTCTTGCTTTTAATGAATTGATTGACTGATTTCGCGTTTGAATTTGTTTTGTACTCCTTTCGTTAAAAAATGTTTTTATATTAGTTATTGTTTGGTTTGTTTATTTCACATAATGGTTCGATCGGCGTCCAGATGCATATTATCACATTTCATTAACACAACCAAGCGTTGGGGTATCAATTGCAGCAACATATCTTCGTCATGCTCATCAACAGCACATCAGACATCTCGTTCCATCATCTTTCCTTTACGAGACTTTTTTATGTACGCAAGTCACTTTCAATACCAACTGGCTGCGGCGGCTTGACCATTAAAAAAAATCTGCAAATAATTGTTTGTCAAATACTTTCGGAAATTAATGAGCTTGTCCTAGACACAGCCGCGTTCTGCAAAGAGAAAGTGACAAATATAGTTATTTTGCCTAAATAAGGAAGGCTTTAACCCTAGAAGCTAAAAGACTTTGGTCTTATCAGCCTTACATCTTGCTTAGTCAAAACTTCGATGTTTCCAAATTAATGCAAGGGATGGGTCTGCTGTTCACTGCCGATCCTGAGGTAAGTAGGATCCTACAGGCTGCCAGATTACTGCAGGCGGAAACTATAGCCGTGAAGAAAGCAGCAGAAATTGCGAAGGGAGCGTGCTTACGCTACAGTCGCGTCAATATATATTTCGATAGTCAGGAGGCGCTGACAGGATCCTCGGATAAGTAGAGAATCATGCGGTTAGGGGGCTATGAATATGCCCAATAAGAGACGTCTAAAATACCCAAATGATGCGAGGTGTTGTGTAACGCAACCTTCAAGGGTATGCAGCACAATTTATACCTTCTCCAACCCATTTCAGCTTCACCTACTCTTGTCGAATCCTGTTTATTGAGTATCCGAGGCTCTGGTGACCCCAAGTTCTTCATGTAACTAGGGGGTTGGAGCGGGATGGCATAGAAGGTTCAATGTGGTCATATTAAATCGTTGCCAAGATGGTCGGGCTTGTACCTTAACGCTGCTTGCTATCGGAAGGTATCGGATCTATATCCGGCAAAGGACCATCAACATCGATAGCATCCCCAAAGCCTTCGGAGAGTATCTTATAGCTACAACAACAACAACACACAACAACAACATGCTATGTACAAACTACGGCGACCAGAGACAAATGTGCCCCTTTCCTTTGCTACTGATCAGCCATTATAACCTTAGCCCAACTATAACAACTTAGAATACCGATGTGTAATTCCATACAAACTCGATTCGTTTATAACTAATGTTACAGATCCTCTGAAGATGTAGAAGATGAAGTCAACTTAGCCCTTAATGAATAGAGTTTTCATATCATTTTAGTACTTTCCAGAGTCAGTTAGGCTTTTCTAGTATCTAGTTTTATAGATAAAGTATCGCTTAATGAGACTTGTTTTGTGTTTTGTTTTAGCGCCTATTGATAATCATCAAGGTTATCGAATCGAGCTCAAGGCCAGAACAATAATTTATTCTAATGATAATTATGGTATAATTTTCTAAATTTGAAAAATTGTATTTTGTTTTTGGAATAGTAAGTAGAAAAATTTTTCAGACACCTGCCATAGCTGCGCAGATAGATCCATTTCGAAGGGTGCTAAGCCTTCATCATCAGTACCTTTAGGCATGCGCGCTAACCATTTAGCTATACAGCGGTGGTTTGTTTGACTGGCAATTTTTCTACTTCTATTCCTTTTTACAAACTATATTTATTCAGTGTTGCGCCATCTGTGCAAAGCACTGATACTGCTGCATTTATTGTTCTTGTCAGTACTTTGTTTGACGATCACACTAGTGCTCATAGAGTCATGTAATACACGGTGTGTTTTTGTTTTTATCGGCCTATTGATAGATCATTCCAAGTTCGAATCGAGCTCAAGCCAGAACAATAAATTATTTCTAATGATACTTATGTTGTTATAATTTTTCTAATTTGACAATTTTCGGTTGCGGGACGACATTATATACATTTCATTTTCATGAAGGTGTAAAATAGGTAGGTAATCAGTGTGAGGATGCAAAGCTTCAACGTTTTTTTGTGCTGCATGTAAAAACTATGACTACGATCACGTATTTCAAAAATATATGACGTAAACGTACTATTTGATGAATTTTGAAGCTTCTTCTAGCGTAAAAAAGGGGCAAAAATGACAGTTTATATATGAGTATATAATATATATACCACAGATCCCTATGATTTTTCAGACAACAATATATGCTATATACGTAAGCATGTTGTGAAATTTGAAGCTTCTAGCTGTTAAAACGGGGCAGAAATTGCGCAAAGTTTCTTATCTGAACAATCGGTTTATGAGATATATACTATATATACAACCGATCTCTATGATTTTTTCAGACACAATATATGCTATACACGTAAGCAGTTGGTGAAATTTGTAGCTTACTAGCTGTTAAAATGGGGTAGAATTTGCGTAAAGTTTCTTATCTGAACATCGGTTGTATGAGATATATACTATATATACAACCGATCTCCATGATTTTTTCAGACAACAATATATGCTATATACGTAAGCAATCTGTGAAATTTGAAGCTTATAGCTGTTAAAATGGGGTAGAAATTGCGAAAAGTTTCTTATCTGAACAATCGGTTGTATGAGATATATACTATATATAACAACCGATCTCTATGATTTTTTCAGACAACAATATATGCTATATACGTAAGCAATCGGTGAAATTTGAAGCTTATAGCTGTTAAAATGGGTAGAAATTGCGAAAAGTTTCTTATCTGAACAATCGGTTGTATGAGATATATACTATATATACAACCGATCTCTATGATTTCTTCAGACAACAATATATGCTATATACGTAAGTATTCGGTGAATTTGAAGCTTCTAGCTGTTAAAATGGGGCTAAAATTTGCGAAATATATATATATATATATATATATATATACTATATATACCACCATATATATACTATATATACCACCGATCTTTATGATTTTTTCAGACAACATATATGCTATATACGTAAGCATTCGTTGAAATTTGAAGCCTCTAGCTCTTAAAATGGGGCAGTAATTACGAAAAGTTCCTTATCTGAACAATCGGTTGTGGGGGATATATACTATATATACGACCGATCTCATCAATTTTTTCAGGCAACAATATGTGCAATATACGAAAGTATATGGTGAAGTTTGAAGCTTCAATCTGTTAAATTGGGTAAGATATTACAAAAATCCTCTTTTTCTGAAAAATCGGTTGTATGGAGGATATATGCTATAGTGGTCCGATCCGGTCGGTTCCGACAAATGTCTAATCGGACACCCAAATACACCTGCTCACCAAATTTTATCAAGATATCTCAAAAATTGAGGGACTAGTTTGCATACAAACAGACAGACGGACAGACGGCAGACGGACATGGCTAAATCAACTCAGCTCTTCAACCTGATTATTTCGGTATACTTAATGGTGGTCTATCTATTTTCCTTTAAGGACTTACAATTTTCGGTTTCGTGACGAAATTAATATACCATTTCATTTTCATGAAAGTATAAAAATAGGTAGGTAATCTGTGTGAGGATGCAAAGCTTCACGTTTTTTGTGGTCTGCATGTAAAAACTATGACTACGAATCACGTATTTCAAAAATATATGACGTAAACGTAACTATTTGATGAAATTTGATGAATCTTTGAAGCTTCTAGCCGTAAAAAAGGGGTCCAATATGACAGTTTATATGAAGTATATAATATATATACCACCGATCTCTAATGATTTTTTCAGACAACAATATATGCTATATACGTAAAGCATTTTGTGAAATTTGAAGCTTCTAACTGTTAAAACGGGGCAGAAATTGCGCAAAGTTTCTTATCTGAACAATCGGGTTGTATGAGATATATACTATGTATACCACCGATCTCAATGATTTTTTCAGACATCAATATATGCTATATCACGTAAGCAGTTGGTGAAATTTGAAGCTTCTAGCTGTTAAAACGGGGCAGAAATTGCAGAAAAGTTTCTTATCTGAACAATCGGTTGTCATGAGATTATATATATATACAACCGATCTCTATGATTTTTTTCAGACAACAATATATGCTATATACGTAAGCAATCGGTGGAAAATTTGAAGCTTCTAGCTGTTAATAATGGGGTAGAAATTTGCGAAACGTTTCTTATCTGAACAATCGGTTGTATGAGATATATACTATATATACAACCGATCTCTATGATTTTTTCAGACAACAATATATGCTATATACGTAAGCATTCGAGTGAAATTTGAAGCTTCTAGCTGTTAAAATGGGGTAGAAATTGCGAAAATTTCTTATCTGAACAATCGTTGTATGAGATATATACTATATATACAACCGATCTCTATGATTTTTTCAGACAACAATATATGCTATATACGTAAGCAATCGGTGAAATTTGAAGCTTATAGCTGTTAAAATGGGGTAGAAATTGCGAAAAGTTTCTTATCTGAACAATCGGTTGTATGAGATATATACTATATATACAACCGATCTCTATGATTTTTTCAGACAACAATATATGCTATATAAGTAGTATTCGGTGAAATTTGAAGCTTTCTAGCTGTTAAAATGGGGCTAAAATTTGCGAAAAATATATATATATATATACTATATATACCACCATATATATACTATATATACCACCGATCTTTATGATTTTTTCAGACAACAATATATGCTATATACGTAAGCATTCGTTGAAATTTGAAGCCTCTAGCTCTTAAAATAGGGCAGTAATTACGAAAAGTTCCTTATCTGAACAATCGGTTGTGGGGGATATATACTATATATACGACCGATCTCATCAATTTTTTCAGGCAACAATATGTGCAATATACGAAAGTATATGGTGAAGTTTGAAGCTTCAATCTGTTAAATTGGGTAAGATATTACAAAAATCCTCTTTTTCTGAAAAATCGGTTGTATGGAGGATATATGCTATAGTGGTCCGATCCGGTCGGTTCCGACAAATGTCTAATCGGACACCCAAATACACCCGCTCACCAAATTTTATCAAGATATCTCAAAAATTGAGGGACTAGTTTGCATACAAACAGACAGACGGACAGACGGACAGGACGGACATGGCTAAATCAACTCAGCTCTTCAACCTGATTATTTCGGTATACTTAATGGTGGGTCTATCTATTTTCCTTTAAGGACTTACAATTTTCGGTTTCGTGACGAATTAATATACCATTTCATTTTCATGAACGGTATAGAAACAAAATAATATTATCATTAGCAATATTCTTGTTCTGTGCCTGAGCTCGATTCGACACCTTGATCGAAACCCAACTCGCTTATATGAGTTTTACAAAAACTACGTTCCTAAATTTTCTGTTAATAGTTAACTCTCACCATATTGACAGCTAATTATTCTTGTTCTTTACAGCCACTGATGTGTATTGTCATCCACACTTCAACTGTCAATTGTGGCAGCATTTCTTTTCCCAAGCCAACGCCATGTGCGTTGTAAAGACATAAAATGCCTTAAGTGAAAATAATGTTATTGTACATATGTATGTATGTCTCATATGCAAATGATGTACATATATGTATGTTTACATATTTTATGCTTCTTGGTGCTATTGTCAATAGCCGTGGTTTTTTAACACGCGTATATCCGTTTACGCTTAAACTTTATATTGACTGCTTAAGAGACAAACTATAAATACACCTCTGAAATTGCTGCGCATAAATTTTGTCCTACTACATTTCAATACGCATTATACTCAGATGTAACTGAAATATGTGTCTTTGTTTCACCCCTGTACACTAATTCTATGTATTATATGTGTGTCCACAATTCATCGCAACTGATTCAGCTATAGTTATACCCTATGGCCATCAGAGCGTTGCGTCTCCGCTTTTCGGTACACCCTGTTGCTGTAGCTAGTTGTGTTTATTTACCACAGCCGCTAGATGGTCTCCTAAGCATTCTCTAGCGAAGATGAGCGTTTTTAACACGCGCAACGAATCGTATACGCGCGTGTTAAAAACACGCTAATATATATCACTGATGTCGTTTGGATAATTTGCTTTTAATGAAGATGAGTTGAATGTTAAAGTGACTACAGAATGTCAGTGATAGCGTTTGTAGTTATTTGGTTATGGATGCCATAGCGGTTACTTTTGCATATAATATTTTATTTATTTTCGTTTTGATGTTACTTTTTTATGTAGAGCGCGTGTGTGGCCTTTTGCAGTATTTGCAATTGTTTTTTAGTGCATAAATTCATTCAATTAACCCGCCTGTCAAACATTCTTTCATTCGTTAAGTAAAAAATTGCAAGCAGATATTTTTATGTAAAATTAATTAAAAATTACAAGCGAAGTGCAATATTGATTTACCACGGGTGGTCGTTGAAATTTCTATCTGTTGGTGTTAAAAAAAAACTGTCACTGATCGTAATTAGCGTTGAATATTATTAGTTGTTCACCTACCATCAGTACTGTGCTTTTCGCAGGTCGAGCTTTCTCAGGGAAATTTCCAACTTAGTTTAGAGTTAAAATTTAAATTAAAATATAGTTTTGGACACTATTATATACATTGAGCTGCACTTTTTTTGAAAGAAGTTCATAATTTTAGCTTTACGAAGATAGTTACTTAAATAAACATTAGCACATTCATTTTGCAATATCTAAGAATTAAATTTTAAAATTTTTTGCACAACGCACAGCATTGCTACGAACGAATGAAAATGCAATGCTTAAGTGGCAAGAAGTGTGATTGTGTGAGTCGTTAATCAACTGCCCTTGATTCGAACCGCTAACGTAATGGTTTGTGGTATGTTATGTTAATTTCATCATACTTTGAATGGCTCACATTGTTCAGTAAGTGAGGACAAGTTAATAAACAAAATGAGAAAGAAAGGGCAGATTGTGGCTCCCACAATGAGCTGATCTCATTTTCAAGTTCAGATGAGTCCGTTTTTGTACTATGCAAACGCATTTGACGCACACCGTTAGATGTTTGCTTTGATACGTTTTTAACACTCTAATTATCTAGTATTTCTGTCTTAGTATTACGCTTTTTTTGTTGTTTTCGTTCGTATTATTTTTTTTATAAAAACACGTTTCTGAATACTTCTAAGCTCTTGATCGAGGGTTCAGAAGTGGGTGGTTTTAAAACTGCATGGCAAGGAAGACCAACAGTAGTTTTTAGGTATAAAACCAGCAGGCCATTGCAATGGCTTTAAGGTTGACTCATATCCACAAAGGAGCCCGTTCGATGCCGGCTACGGAAAAACATAAACTTTTGTCGATTTACTCTAATAACATTAAACACTAAACAGAGAGCAGAGAGTAGCTTAGCCAACTGGCTCCGCTGTGCACCATATATTACACAAGTCATAAAAAAATACTCCGGAACTGCGCAGCCAACGTCCTAGCGAGAAAACCACTGGACAAGGTGGGCTATATCAGAATCATTGCGTTTTATGTTCCCAAATGAAAGCTGTCGCTTAAGTATGAAATATCTTCTAAAGCTACTTCCTGATGGATACTGGGAAATAGCAGATCAGCTGCTCAAGCAAACTTAGTGTCTCATCAATGAGAGGCGTATTCATACCCAAGAAAAGTAAGTAATGATGCAACTGCCGCAACGCTATTAGCGAGAGTGAAAGAGAAAGTACGAGTCGAGCTACTTAAATCGAAAATATTATCCACTACTTTAAGGAGAAAAGCAGCTCAAGGCAAAAATAAAGAAAGGGGTCTCTTTTGCTCATGTCAGTGTTTCTACCACAACCTAGCGTATCTTAATCTCAACAGGGTATTCAGTTGAGAGTGAAGGCACTTCGTGTTGATTAAGTGTAAATTGTTAACGGCAGAAATATCGTCTGATCTCCACTCCGTTCTGGGCGTTGAAGCAGTGAAATAGTCACACGAGATAGTATTCTTATCTTTTAAGATTTATTTCAATCTTTCCGAGGTTCGCGCGCAGCGAGAGGCTAAGTTAGGTTCTGATGCCCTAATCTGTTTCATTTTGTTAGGGTAAGGGGGCCTTAGAATATACCCACGCAAGTATGCTTGTCGTAAGAGGGGATTAAAATACTCAAATTAATTAAAGAGTTGTGTAGCGCAATCTTTCCAAGAGGTTTCAGCGCAATATATAGCTTCCCCAACCCAATTATCAACTTCACCTACCCGTGGCGAATCCTGTTTCTTACGCATCCGAGGCTCTAGCAACCCCAATGTTCTCATGGAACTAGAAGGTAGGGGCGGAATGTCCTAAAAGGTTCAATGTGGTCATAGTAGATGGTTCCCAACATGATCGAGCTTGCACCTTAATGGTGCTTGTTACCGAAAAGTACCGGAACTATATCCGTCAAAGGACCATCATTTCGATAACACTCCCCAAAACCTCGGGAAGTATTTTTATTGCTACAACAACACATCATGGTCTCCTCTTATTTCAACCAGCATGGTATTCGATTTATGTGGGATGCTTCAAACTGTCGTACGGTAGTACCAAATCTTTCATTATTCTATGAACCTTTAATAGGAGCAAATACAGTAGTTTGGTAGTCAGTCCCTGCAAAGGACTCCTTCCTTCTTCGTTTAAGACTGAATACAAAATGAGATATGCGGGCAGATTCTGTGATACGATCAGTTCTCTCTGTTGGTAGAACAGAAGCAGAGTCTGTAAGGACGTTATGCCTTTCTAGTTTACAAGCCTGGTCCCGTAGTACCCTACACAGTATAGCTGAATGAATTTAGTCATCCAAAAGTATTGATTCTGTTTCTCTTTAGCAATTTGTGAAGTCTTAATAAACTGGCTCCATTTAAGTTCATTTTTTTTCGTTACGTCCTTTCCATCCGTTCTTAACCTTTTCGCAACCTTTTCTCAATATAATCTTTATTTTTCTAATTCCAAATCATACCTAATTAACTTTACGACTTTATTGCTCATGAAGACAAAAAAAACTTTGCTTTATTATCTTCGTAGTTATTTATCTGTGCCTTTCGTTTAATTTATTTTCTTTCGTTTTCCTCATTTTGAACATAATTTACTACATATTTCAGCAAGGGAGCGCGAAAGTTAATTACCACTTTTGGTCGCTGCTCAAATAGTTTCGATGGATGAATAATAAAGAAAAAACGATTAAAAATATTCTTCAAATCTCAGACAAAAGATTTGGCGAAAATAAAATAAATTAACTGCAATCAATTTTCTTGCGAATATAATAGAAATTAAAGAAATTGTATACAAATCTATATCAACTACCCCACGATTATCCAGGGATAAGGGTTTGTGTTTGAAAAAAGGAAACGGATTTAGTATGACTCAGCAGGGCACTGCCGTCAAGTGGAGCAATAGAACTACGCTAATACAGCTCATGTGTCCACAGCCCGTAAAACCACCGTTAGGCGTAACTTCATAGGGATGAAAGGCGGTTTAATCGCCTCCGCTTCGAATGCGCGCTTCTCTCCGCATGCATCAACCGCGACAGCATCAACTAAAAGAGCCATTTTGCTCACAGCAGTCCAGTACTCTATGTGTCTGTACATTAGGGGAACTTAATTCGTAATAGAAAGTGCCTCCCCAAAACCTCTTTGTAAGGAGAGTCTTTCACCCAAAAAACGAAGGCAATGAAACATTACCTGTTCACGCGTTTTCCAACTCGGTTAGACTGAATAAATCCTCCTCAATCCTTCGCTTATGTAAATACTCCGTAAGAACGCAGTGCCCACTCAATTACTATGTATGGTGGTAGTTTATTTCGCCGTTCTTGCGCTCGCATCATTCCGCAATTTCGAATTAACGTGATGGTTCAACGCCCTTTTCCCGACACTTACTACTCTTCTTACCACTTAACTATTGTCTTGCGCCTTTCTTGGCATCTGCACATGGTCGTCCGATTCCAATATCATACAGATCGGCCATTTCACGTGACAGAAAGCTGGATTTGCGAGTATAGCAAACCGCCCAACATCGGCACCGTCCGATAGGCACTTGCAAAGCAGCAATTCGGTAAGCTGTTAGTATACCTTTTTGGTGGGTTATTTTAGATTCGTGGCACACTGGTGCTGTTTACGTCTTTTATCGAGCTGATTATGTTGGACAATAGCTGACGGCTAACTTCACCTGTGCCGCCGATGTTGGGCATTATTCGCATTAGAGCTTCATTACTTGAGAAACTTTCTCTCCCACTTCCCTGAAGTCCTTATAAAAGTTAGGCTAGAGTCAATGTTAACTAAACTTATTCGAGTAAGGCTTTAACTCTATTTGATAATCTCCTATACTTAGGACAAATTCTTTCATAGTCCGCTTTGAGCGCACTAAGACAAATTAAATTAAACGGACGAAATGGGAGTAGCACCTAAGCGGTTGTAACCTCTCTGCCTGTGTAGGTAAGCTCTGGTCCACTCGTAAAGTCCCTATCCAATCCGTCTAAGCACAATGACAGAATTACCATCGCCTTTGGCGATAAAGTGCTCTCTGTGGAAAAATGCCGGCGTCTGCGACAATATATGCATCTACGGTGACAAGATAGACGGAGGGCCAACAGACACGCACATAAGCATAAATTCAGCGCGTCTCAATTACTCATCACCGCCAAAGAGGTGAGGATGCCATCTGTCATGCTAAATCATCCAAAGCCAGTGGGCCCAGACGCATGGCCGTCATGCCGCTGCTTAAAAGCCTAGGGAAAGAGGGTTTCAAATATTTAGCGCATGTCGTCAACCTGTCTCTTTCCACCTTCGTCATTCCCGAAAAATGGAAAATGGCCAAGGTGGTCCCGCTACTAAAGCCTGGGGCTACCCTTCCCCCATGGCTTAAAAGGTGGACCGCAAATTATACTGGGTGGTCGTGCAGGCATCGGTGCAATTTAGAAACGATACATCAGAACCAAGAAGAATGTAAACAAGGGGTGCCACAGGTTGGTGTCCTATCCCACTTTTGTTTAACTTCTACATATCAAAGCTACCTCGCCACCAGAAGGAATTACTATAGTTTCTCTACGCGATGACTGCACAATGATGGCCACAGGACCAGGCCCACAGAACGATGAACTTTGCAATAGAATAAACTGCTACCTCCATGATCTCGCCAGTTTTTCGCCTCGCGAAACCTGGCATTATCACCGACTAAATCCTCCTCGCCTTATTTACAAATGGACGTCTCAAATGTCGACCATTTGAACATGCACGTCGATGGCACTACGCTGCCGACAGTCCCACACCCCAAAATCTTGGGTGTGACGTTTGATCAGGATCTACATTTGGTGAGCATGCAGCCGCGATTGTACCGAAAATCTCAGAGCCGTAACAAATCCCCAAATCTCTTGCTGGCAGTACTCGCGCTCATTACCACTTACAAGGCAATTGGCCAGCACGATTGCATGCTACGACTCCCCTATATGGTCGCCAAAGCCTAAAAATTACACACTGGAAGAAGCTACAGGCCTGCCAAAATACTGCTCTCAGAACCGCCACGGGCTGTCTTTCTTATATCCCCAGAACACTATCTACATAATGAGGCGAGAATACTCCCCTTCAGAGATAGAAATGAGATGCTAACCAAACAGTTCCTGTTGAATATCCCAGAAACCTGGGTATCTCAACAGTCATCTGATTGATGAGCCAAACCGCCTAGGGGCTTAAGGAGTAATCTCCGTAAACATTATGAGGAAATACGGCACCTGAGAACTCAGCCGTATGAAGCAAAAAAACACAAGCAGGACCTTTATGCCAGGAATTGGCCGGTAATTCCAGTACTCAAGAACAGTACCCAAAACTTGCGGAAGAGAAACGCACGCTCCCCAGGGAACGCAAGTCAACTTCGATCTGGATACTGTAACAGGTTAAACTCTTACCTATCCAGAATCAACCCCGACATACAAAATGTATGCCCTGCTTGCAATATGTCCCCACATGACACCAACCATCTCTTAATTGTAATGTGGAACCAACGCCTCTACACCCCTCATATTTATGGTCCACCCCTGTTGAAACAGCAAGCTTCCTTGGACTGCCATTAGGCACACCGCAACACATCGCATTCCATAGAGTTGGCTTGTCCCTCATCCCTATCAAAGAGGAGTACTCTGTTGCTAAAATATCTACCAATTGTTTTGCGCAGGTAGGCGAGTGTGCCAAAGTTTCGTAGCGCTGTCATTATCTGCATCCAGTGTTAAAAGCGGGAGAAGGCGCCTTCTCGAAAACAGAAGTTGAAAAGATTCGTCAGTAATGACATTCTAGACGTTTATCGATGATTTAAGGTATTGAAGAACCCATGGAAACGTATGAGGGTCAGTGGAAAAAGCCCCTCCTCTTCCTAAGTCCACGCAAGTGCCTTCTCCAATGCACAGCGCAGAAATCTACCTACCTAAAATAAAGAAAAGCTCAGAAGGGATCATATGAGGTTATATGAGCTGCACAAGTTTTGTGGTAAACACTGCGACTTCTACAAAGAACCCCGATACTGCTGCATACTAATATAAAAAATTATTTCCAAACGGCCGCATTTAATCAACGGTTAGTTATCCAGATGCAGTTCAAGGATGGTGATAAAGTTGGCTAAGGAGATCGAAGAAATAAATAATCGGCACCGAAAAGTCAGAAGGTACAAGAAAACTGCAGTAAAGTGCACTGAGAGTACACCCCGAGTCAATCTATACACGAACAACGCACACACATCTAAAACTACTACTACACACATGCATACTAATAGATGCAGCAACGATTTGTCGAACAATTAAATGATCATGAAGTCTAATAAAAGCAGCGAAACAAGACACAACCTAAAGTAACTTGAACAATATTATTCACAACAACAACAGCAAAAATATTAACAATAACAAAATGAAACAACAGGCAGCCACTCCTGCAGTAGCAGAATATTTAATTATACTTTTATCACGCTCAAAATACTTTTTTTCATTCATTAACTACGTACGAAGCGCAAATGTAGTAAAATAGTGGTAAATTGGTAGAAAAGGTTATTACATACAAACAAACATACTAAAAAAGATGACTATCGAAAAAAAAACACTTTCAAAAGAAGTAGTCAATGTTATCAACACACTAATCTGGCCAACAGTAGCCAACAACTCGCCCATGAGGTAGCTGCCAGTGTAGATGAGTGGCAATAAAAATGGGCGTTCACAATCGAAGAGCATGGATGCATGTGCGAATAGTAGTAGCTCCTAGATGTAATAAAGCGCTTTTGGGAGCGTCTTTATATAAGTACGAAAGAAGGTAAAAAGTACAAAAAAATTGGTATCATTAAGTTGGCACAATTTGATGGAGGAATGAAAAGAGAAGAAGTGGGAAATGAGCGTAGATTGCAGAGAGTACAGAGTGTAATGGCACAGTAATAAAAGTAAGATGGGTAAGATGGCTAAGAAGATGAAAGAGGCAACATTGCTAATGGCATAGCTAGTTGGTTAGCTGACTATTTGCCAGTTAAAGCGACCCATAAGAAGTAGAGAATTGCATTACCTAGCATTTAATAATATTTGTTAAGGTCTGTGGTGTTCTTACTAAGTTAATGTGGAAGAGGATAGAGAATGTAGAAAGACTGCTGTAACCATCTTAGCAACATAGCTAAGAAACTAATGTTTATGTTGTTGCTGTTAAATGCTTGCAACAACAATAATGACTCTTTGTACGTTGCACTTGCTTAGCAATAAATAGCTGTTGCAAAGAGTTAAGAGTTAATGACTAGGTCATTATATGAATGGCTGAGTATTGAAAAAACGTAAGCGTATGATGGTGTGAAAGAGTAGCTGATAAATAGATATTTATAAAGGGTGTTATTTTAAGAGATGGCGCGGAAAAGAATGCAAAGGAACAGCACCTAGAATGAGGTTTTGCGTAGATGCCTACCCATGTAAGGAATGTGTCTTTGAGTACAATGAGAATGATTTTGTTTGAAGCTCAAAAGGTTTACAGCTAAGGACTGTTTACTTTTAAAATTCTTCTGAGCTTGTCGCTGCCAAAAATAAAAATTAGAAAGAGGCGCGTTCCAGGTTAGGTTAGGTTGAACTGGCCGGTCCATGAGGACCTCACATAGACTGATTGAGTCCGTAGTGTTACCAGAAGTTTGTTTTAACGACCAAACTGAAAAACCCTATCAAAACCGGGACCTATGTTATAAAATACTCCGTCCTCTTGGCAAATACTAGAAGCTTCCTAGGACTTAAGCCATTTGCTGCTTCTAGATCTGACAGCTGTATCACTCCTAATAGCTGGAGTCTTAGCCTGGCAAGTGCAGGGCACGAGCACAGAACGTGCTCGATCGTTTCCTCCTCCAACCCGTACTTCCTACATCTGCTATCACTGACCAAGCCTAATTAAAGGCATGTGACGCCAAAGGTAGTGTCCAGTCAGAATACCCGTCATAGGCGCGTTCCAACTCCGAGGAGATTTATACCGAGCTACTTTGCAATTTTTCTATTTGATGTCGTTTTTCCCGGCACTTGAACTTCGGACTCTCCGTGTGTTACTGTCCTTAAAACTGCTGACGTAAGCCTGGGTGTGATTTACATAAAAGTAGTATTTCTTTAAAAACCCATTTATCTGGGCCTTCTAATTCTATACGCATAATTTTAGACTAGGTTGATAACGTCAACGCTCCTAGACGAACATTTTTTCGATTTATTGCAAAATTTTTTGCTAAACCAGTAAGCATCAACGATTTGATTTCTCTATATACAGAAGGCACGGTATCTGTGAACCTTAATTAAACCAGAATATGCCAGAAAATAGCTCAAATTTCGGCTAATACTTCATGGTATAGAAAATGGAAAACAGCTGAATCTAAATTATGCGGAAGGTTGGGATGGGTTGAAATTGCTGCCACGATAGCTCACATAGGCATGTATCAGTAGGCCGTTGTCAAGCCGCAAAACGACACCATACCCCTTTTTTCCGAACCACTTTATGGGCCTGATAAATGCTATCAAAGACCTTGACATCGCACTCCACGAACTGGAGTGGTTTACACAGAAAAGGAGCTTCAAGGCCGTTCTGTCTTGCACCACTTAACTCGGTAAAAGGAGCATCGGCGGTAAGGAGAAAGCGGACGAACTGAAAATACCGTTGCATGGTAAGTTAATCACTGAAGCATTTGCGGTGCATCGGCTACTTTTATCACTAAAAAGTCATGTTCTTCGCAATCTCAAGATTATTACACCTCGAATTTGGCCTGACTTCAGCCAGAAAAGGAGAGAGCTTCTACTGAATATGTCTACCAAAGATATATTCCGGATCACATCCACAATTATAAGAAACAATGGGAATCCCTTCAAAGACAGGTTAGGGAGTTGTATTGGGACGTATGCAGGGGGCCATTTACACATTTCTCATCAACATATTGCCTCTGCGGGTGCCCAGGCCTAACAAACATTTAGTCCAGAACTTTAGGCAGTTTTTTGATGCCTGATCTTGTGGTGGTATCAAAATGCTCCATAAAGAACATCAGCAGGTATATTGATCACCTAATGGTTAAAGTACTTAAACACACATAGGGTATATTAAGTAGCTGATTCCAGAAGACTAAACATCAAAATGTGACTAGAGCGCTATTTTGGCCCGGTATTTTCGGGCAACCAATCAATGGCGTACTGAGCATGTGGAAATTACAGCTACATATATATAAGACTAACAAACCAATCAGTTACTTTTGCTATAGATAATCAGCAGACTCAAAAAATAATTTGCCCCGTAAACCAATGCACACGGGTTAAAAAACGTTTGACCAGCGTCCAAGAAATGCTTGTCTTGATGATGTGAGCAGAAACACCATCACCTTGGTGGGGCTGGAGTCCTGTCTAAAACCTCTTCCAATCTAGCGGTCAAGGCACCCGGTTGCAATGCAACTCAAATACAAATTAACCTACTTTTCCGCATTTGGATATCAATCACGTGGTGGAACGATGCTTCTGAAGGGCATTTGCCAAATGAGCAGAAGCGGAGAAAGCTCTGTGAACTATCCGCTCCACGTGGTACCAACTGTAAAGTTTTTGGTTAGACTTTCCTAGCCGAAGCTACTACCGGTTGAGTATCGACCTACTCCAGACCGCTGATCTAGAAAATAGAACTGAGGAGAGCATATGAGATGTGGCTAGAAAATCCCAACACCCTAAACACCCTGGCCACCATTTATCATCCTAAATCTTTTCCTTCTATACACATCCAAAGCTGCCTTTTTAACAATTCAATCGATCAGCTAGTGAAGAGATCCCCACTCACGTCATACCATTTATACCTTGATATAATATCCCAACCATCTAAGTCCCTCCCAACCGAGAACTCTGGACAGTCAAACAAAATATGGAGCTAATTTTCATCCAAGCGTATCCACCCGCTTCACTCAATTTCCTCTTATGTAAGAATGTATTGATATAAATACGACCCGTTAGCACAAGACCCAGACTCAGAAAAACATGTTTAATGCCTATTCTCAACGGCAGATGAATTTTCACTGAGAAGCTTTTCATTGCAGAAATACACTCGGATTGTTTTCCAAACCACTTCCTACCTCTCTTAGAAAAACTTTTTGTTCCTAATTTTCTATGTTTCTTGGCCCAGGACCTTCCGTGTGGTGGGCTGAGCGTGCCTTTACCACGCCATGGCGGTTGCAATAAAAAGAATGTTATCGACTCAAAGAGTCACCGCTATGTTATCATACTATTCGACCCTACTAAGCAGTAGCCTCCATTAGAGAGAAGTGTCCTTCACCTAACATACAAACCGACAAAATGGGTCTTCACATTATCTCTCGCTTTCTTACCCTCATCTGCTAGAAAAATCTGCTGGCCTCCTAGTTTGCTAGTTTTTTTTTCTATATTTCCTTTCAATTCTAGATTCACACAACATTATTCGAAATAAACTCATACAAAGACGGTGAAACATTCAACATACACGTTTAAGTTTGCAAACGAAACACCCTTTACTTGTGTTCATACCAAGCATGCGTACATATTTAAATACGTTCATAAATATTTATCCAGATAACTGGCAGCATCATAAAGTATTGGCTACTTTGGTGCATAATAAAATACTAAATATGTACTGCTTGGATTACATAACAAACATAGTAACTTAGTTAAATGAAGACAGCAGCTGCTCTCTGTAGCTCTGTAGCGCAGCTTATGCTAAATAAGTATGTGAAAAAAGTGTAAGCTTCAAAAGTAAAATAGTGCTGCATGAACGGAAATACTAAATAGTTTATGTTAGTTAACTTGCTTGAAGGCCACAAGCCACTACTATGGTGGCCACTGAGGCTTCCAACGTTGTACGCTAATAATAGGTTATCAGTTTGTATATATAATCATAATTCAAATTAGCTTAAAAGCATAATTTTTGCTTCTCATTCTATCTTCGACGGTACATTAGCTGTATATATGAGCTACGAGCTATACTTTTACTCATCCCACAGATTTTAAGAGCATAATATGTAATGACGCATAGTTAATTTATGCTTTAGCCCACTCATTAGAGCTTATGATGCCTTACTGAATTATGCATTGCTCGGTTGTAGTGAACGGTAATAAAATTTACTAATAAATTGCTGGCACGTAAACATTTGAGTTGAAGGATGAGCGGAAAGAATTTTCTCTTAGGCGGTATATGCTTTTAGTAGTAATTTTTAAATATTTCAGTCAATGTGAGTTATATTGTTTCGTTTTGTTGTGTTCATTTTCTGACAGGGTGGATAATTAAATTTTAATTTATTTATTATTACGGCTGTTTGGGCCTAAAACTTAAACTACTAAATACCATTAATTATTACAATAACTTAGTTCAATTATATATGCTGTCGGAATGCCATGTGATTCCGATCAGCATATTTACTACCGTGACAAACGGACGAATCTGGGAGCCACTCTTTTAAGGGAGGTTGGAAAGGATGCGTTTCCAATCCTCCAGTGCTCTCATCATAAGGCAACACAATTTGGAAACTATATTTTTTAATTATATTGGAATTTTAAGCAGCTGGAATGTATTAGTCTCCGATCATCCCAGCTAAACATGTATTTGGATGTTGGAAATAACGTGTATCCAATCACTCCTCAACTTTGTTCAGTAATGGCGCTGTCGGAATGCATGATTCTAGCACAGCTCAACATATATGGGTGGTTGAAAAGGACGTGTTTTGTTTGGCCTTATTTTCGTTACACATGTACATATATTTGAGCGATTTTTCGCCATCCCTTGTCAAATTTGGTTTGGAGACAACCCGGTTTCGGCGTTGCACCATCATCAATATCGATTTTCATTCTGATCATCTCTTTCGAACAAAATTTAAGTAATTTGACGAGACCCGGGGTGTAAGTTAGGACTAGTATCTAAAAACTTGGAGCTGCTAACAAAAAAAAAGCAAAAAGCAAAAAGAAATTTAGCCAAGTTTCACTCTTAGTCAAATGGATCAGTGAACCTTACTGTCACAAGTTTGCTGTTTTGGGTGCGACTACTTACAAATCACCATCAAAGTTTTCTAACGACTGAACAAGGAAACCAGCAGCTCCAACAGGCTTGAACAATAGAAATGCTGATGGTGGGGGCGCAGGTTCGATATTACAATTGAAAATATTGTTGGTGTCTTGTGGGACACATCACATGCAGGATATACACTACGTATGTCGGTGTTAATTCTGCACAAGTAAGATCTCAACCTGTTAGAGTATCTAGAACAAAGCTGGGTCAGAGTGACTAGTGTATCTTTCTTCTTCTGCTACGGTAGAATAGTTTTATATTGATAACGGAGCTCACCAAGCGCGACTTCGCAAAGGCGTTTTAACGATTCTGTGTGGATTAGGCTTAGGTCCTCCTTATGCTAGTCTGGGTTTAAGCGACTGCGTAGGCAGGCATCGGCTCTGTTATCAAAGTACTTACGCAAACGTTGTCTTATCCCTTTTGGAGACAAGGCTAGATCAAGCAGTTGTTTGCTGGGGTGTCCAAGTTTATGACAATTTTCTTTTTTACGTTGAGCTCTTATGTCCCACTACTTAGATGATATTCGGGTGTCATGTGGTTTAAATCAGGTATGTGTTTAAATCAGGTGACGAAACATGAGCGGCCAGCCAATTGCTTTGTTAGTTGTTAGCAATTGCTGCCGGCAAGTGACTTGAGGATTTCTTCTCTATACTTTTGATACAGTTTCTGTGGCATACGCCTTTGAAGATAAGTGTGTTATCAAATATTACCTCTTAGAAAGGTAACAGCTAGACCTTTATAGATCATGTTGGTCATTTACACACCATATCTTATAAGAAGCAGAAGGCACCGAAGAATCCTTCATACAGTTCTTTTTATTATGGAATTCAACAATTAGTCCACAAATCTTTCGAATTAATTTCTCCTAAATGAAGACAAGAACAGTATTATCCGCTTATATGATAGACAGTGCCCTAATAATGACCTCGTTATAATGTTTTCGAAACTAAAATAAATTTGAAAAATTGGTTGTCGAAGTCGCTTGGGGTCAACTTTAGCGTCAATACATCCGTCTTAAATTTTCGCGACCTACTTAGTAATTTTTTATTTTGCATCCTAATTTAGCATAACTCCCTTGTAGCCATAACTATTAGTATCTGCATTTAATTTTGTGTAGTTTTTTCTCTACAGATTATTTCGGGTACATAAAATGGACTATAACAAATTTTTGACTTATATGTTTAGTTTCTTTAGAATTCGTTTATGCGTAACCAAGCAGCTCAATACGACTCGTTATGCACATATTTCATGCCTATTCTATTTTTTACTTAATTTTTTCGCCATCTTTTAAGCCTATTATTGACTTTTTAACTTTATTTACGCTAAATCATTTATATATACAACAGCGAACAAGAAAATAGCACTAGAAATGTTTATCAAATTACATTAATTAATTTTATCTATTTTGTCATCGAAAATTTAAGAAAAAGACTACTTGGATTTTGTAACTGAAGCTTTACAAACCGTTTTCAAAAACATTTTCCAAAAAATTTAAGAATTCCAGAAAATTTTACTAAAATTTAGTTTTTGGCGTTGTGGAGTTTTTTTGAATATGCAGTTTTGTTAAAGCCTATTGAAAAAATTGTAAAAATTTCGAACTACATATCAGAATTTTTTGGAGTACATGGTTTTTTTCGCTATTCAAACCAACCACAAATAACGTTTTCGGCAAACTTTTTTAAATTTAAATTTATGACTTTTTAACTAGAGTTTTTTGATTTTTTTAAGTAAGCAGTTCCAATCTATCTAGAAATGTTACGAACTTTTTTTAATTTTTCTGAATTTATTCAAGGTTCGCTACGAGTTTTCTGAAATTTTTTGAGTATGTAGTATTGTAAGTATTCAAACCAATCTCAAAATTGGTTTTCGAAAAAAAATCGAGAAAACTTAACAAATATTTCGTTATAATTTAGACAATTTTCACGAGACTTTTTAGCGTTTTATTAAATTTTCTAAACTTTTGCAACATTGCAGTTTTGAGGCTATTCAAATCCATACCAACTTTTTCGAAAACTCTAGATATTTTCACGAAAGTTTCCAACTATATACAATTTTCTGAACATTTACAGTATTCGATTTGTTTTGGCTATTCAAGCCAACCACAAAAAACGCTTTCAAAAATATTCGAAAATTCACTTCATAAAAACATAAAAGTTCTTGTTTATGTTTTGTTGGCAATTCAAACCTATCTCATTTTATAATTTAAAGTTGGAGAAAATTTACACACTTTTTACCAGAGTTTTCTGAATTTCGTTGTTGGTTTTGGAGTTCTATTCAAATCTATCTTAAAGCTTATTGAAATTTACAAAAGTTCTAACTTTTATTCAAAGTCTCTAATTTTTTTAAATGTATAGTTTTCGAAAATTCTAAAGTTTTACAAAAGCGTTTTATTCATATCTTTTGGAGTTTTCAGTTCCGATCGAATTTCGAACTTTTTACCAATTGATTTTTGAAGTATGCAGTTTTTTAGGCTATTCAACCAACCCCAAAAAGCGTTTTCGAAAAGTTTCGAAATGGTTGAAAATTTTCAAATTTTCTTAAGAGTTTTCGGAATTTTTTCGACTTTGCAGTGTTATAGCCAAATTAATTTTAATCAAACAAAGTCTTATACTCTTATACATAGTTCTCAAACAGGCCCGAATATTTTAATAAAATTTTCTCGAACTTTATTTTTTCGAAAAAGTTTTTGAGAGACGGGTTTGCATATTTTAATTACATAATTCAAATACGTTTTTTC